>CAUYPK010020460.1:0-15853 GCA_963574355.1 Loris lydekkerianus | reverse complement strand
TCCGTGGGCTGAAGCGAAGAATATGTATTCAGTTTTGTTGGGAAGAAATGTTCTGTAGATGTTTGTTATGTCCAGATGTTGAATGGTTGAGTTTAAATCTAAAATTTCTTTGCTTAGCTTGTTTTTGGAGGATCTATCCAGGACTGCTAGAGGGGTGTTAAAATCTCTAACTACTATGGAAGTGGAGGAAATCGAGTTGCTCATATCTGTTAGAGTTTCTCTTATAAATTGAGGTGCATTGTGGTTGGGTGCATAAATATTAATAATTGAGATCTAGTCATATTTAGTATTACCTTTAACAAATATGAAGTGTCCATCCTTATCCTTAATTATTTTGGTTAGTTTATAGCCTATTGCATCAGTGAGCAGGATTGCAATGCCTACTTTTTTCTGCTTTCCATTTGCCTGGAGTATAGACCATTCCTTCACCTTGAGTCTATATTTGTCTTTTAATGTTAAGATGTGATTGTTGTATGCAGCAGATATCTGGTTTGAGTTTTTGTATCCAGCCAGCCAACCGGTACCTCCTTAGAGGACAATATTAACCATTCACATTAATTGAGAATATTGATAAGCCTTTCAAGAGTCCGGTGGACATTTTTAATCCTTTTGCGACTGTGGAAGTTGGAATTTGATCAAAATTTTCTGGGTGGGTTTACTTTTGTGTTGGAGGATTATGCTGGTCTTTATAGAAGATATGTCTGAGAATATTCTGGAGAACTAGTTTAGTTATGGCAAATTTCTTCAACATGTGAATGTCATTGAAGTATTTAACTTCTCTGTCATAAATGAAACTCAGTTTAGCTGGGTACAGGATCCTGGGTTGAAAGTTATTTTGTTTTAGGAGATTAAAAGATGACCATCCTCTTCTAGCTTGAAAGGTTTCAGCAGAGAGATCTGCAGTTATTCTAATATTCTTTCCCTTGTAGGTAATAGTTTTCTTTCATCTGGCAGCTTTCAGAATTTTCTTTTTCATATTAACTTTAGTGAAATTGATTATGATGTGTCTGGGGGATGTCTTATTCGGGTTCAGTCGTGCTGGAGTTCTGAAACTGTCTGCTATCTGGAGTTTGGAATCTCTTAGCATGTCTGGAAAGTTCTCCTTCATAATCTCATGTAGAAGAGACTCTGTGCCTTGTGAAGCCACTTTGTCACTTTCGGGGATCCCTATAAGACGAATATTAGTTTTCTTCTAATTATCCCAGAGCTCTCTGAGAGAGTGATCTGTTTTTGCCCTCCATTTCTCTTCCTCTTTGAGAGTTTGGGAGTGTTTAAAACTTCGTCTTCAAAGTTAGAAATCCTTTCTTCTGCTTGCTTCATTCTGTTACTGAGGGATTCTACTGTGTTTCTCAGATCTTTGAGGGATGCAACTTCTTGTCTCAATGTGTCAAAATATTTGGTCATTTGGTCTTTGAATTTGTTGAATCCTTGAGTTATATTTTGGGTTACTTCTTGGAGTTCTAATTCGATCTTATTTACTATCCAGATTCTGAATTCGATTTCTGACATCTCAGCTATTTGTTTGTGCATGGGATCTTGTGCTTTGTCTGCCCCATTATTCCTTGGAGGAGTTGATGTACTCTGGTTATTCAGATTGCCAGTGTATTTCCATTAATTTCACCTCATGATTATTTTTCACCGTTGTCTCTGGCCATCCTCATAGTTGTGGAAGTGTCTCTCCAAGATTAGACCCCAGTGGGATTACTCTATTGTTCCTGGATCTTTGTAGGGAGTGACTCTGTGTAGTTCCTCTGGGGCTGCCCCTGCCAGGGAGTTCTGGTTGTAGGAGCAGCTCTGGAGTGTGACATACCCGGATCCAGCAACAGGGCAGGGGGTGGTGCACATGGTTCTGGGAGTGCCTGGTGCACAGTGATTTTGGCACAGAGGCCCCAAGGCCAGTAGTCTCTGGCCAGGAGAAGGGCTTTGCACAGAATCACGGAGGGCTCTGGAGGGCATGTGGCTACCAGAGTCTCTGGCCAGACGAGTGGGCTGGTGTGGAGGCAGGGAGGGTACTGGAGGGAGGACGTGGGGTTGTGAGGCTCCTGGAGTTCCTGGTCAGGGTGTGCGGAGGCATGGTGGGTGCAGGTCATGTGTCATGGCGCAGATCTTCTGGAGGTCCGAGCGGGAGCCAGTCACGGGCCCGGAAATTGATTTTTCATGAGTCTGGAAAATGACTAGTCTAATATCAAGGTGCTCGCAGATTTAGTACCTGATAAGGGCCTCCTTTATGGTTCACAGTCAGCACCTCTAGCTGAATCCTTACTGTGTGGAAGGTGCCAGCTAACTCTATAAGATCTCTGTGTCTTCTCTTTTTGAAAACTGAAGTAATTAGGGTGATATCTCTGAAAAAATAGTATCTTCCATAATGTTCTTTCATCATTTTGTGAGCAATGATGCCATGGCACTCCACTGAGGGTGAAAAATAAGATTCTGTTTCCAAAAAGAAAAAAAAAAAAAAAGTTCCATAATTCTGACTATTGGCTATTCTTTATGGCATCTATTTTTAATGTGTATAATACCAATTTAGATTAGGGGCCTACATAAATGATTTAAATTTATATCTACTTAGAAACTGGAAAAATTATTAAGCTTAATATTTCAATTGACATGTTCAGTATAAGAAACAAGGAAAAAAAAAACATAATTTTGGAGCAGACAAGTAGAACTTGAAAACAAGCTGGTGTGATTTTTTTTAGTCATGTTCTCAATAATGATTGAATAAGGTCTAGCATGTGAGGTAATAGTCACACATACCCATAATTTCAAATCATGCTCTCAAAGGTAGGCTCTGGGGATGTAAAATTATTCCCCAGGATAGTTCATGTTGTTCTGGACTTGACTGTTACTGTAGTGAGATTCATTTTAACCCTATTATTTATCTAAGAAATGGAGAATTAGGATGGGATCTAGAGAAAATGAGATTAAACAACAACAAAAATGATCCGAGGGAAACACAGAATTCATTGGGGTTATTGGGTCTGGAACAGTCTAAGGAAAGAATAAATGAGAGTATCTAATGTCACTGGTGTGACTACTACAGTATGAAACTGTCAGTAACTGATGTTACACACCAAGGAAAAGGCATACTTATGAGAGTATGGATTTGTATTGGACACTGACAAGGCATAATGGGCTGTGAGACAGCTGCATTTTGTTATTAGCCCTAGGATGCATTGTAGCCAGGAGGAGAAAGGCTCACAGCTTGCTAGGAGAGGCCCCTGAAATGCCTACAACTGAAGAACAGAACAGTGTGTGGACAAGAATTGATCTCTGCCTCCTGGTCACATGAGTTTTAGTTGGCACCCAGCATAATCATGAGGAAACCATCTGTCCATGAAAAACAAACCTCCCAGCATGGAGCCTTTCTCCACCCTGCTTAGTCCTTTATAATTATTTTGGGAGCTGTTGAATGTGGGCCATGTTTTTTCTGTTTTGCTGTGCTGGTGACTGAGTCATCTGCTCCTCATTACTGTGCATTAGCAGGAATTGATTGGTGACACTTCACTTGCTTTATAGAGGATAGCTTCTGTGAACTAGTGTGGTATTTTCAGCTCATGTAATATAAGTACAAAACATGTTTGTCTGTAAGTCACATTGATTTAGAAAACATCTACTTTCCTCCAGTATAAAAAGTTACTCCTTTGGAGTATGCTAAAGCACTTTTGGAAACTTATTTTAGCCATTGGATCAGTAATTCACTACTTGGAAAATTAGTATATTGAAGTATATAATGTAATAAGTTCAAGTTGGTAGGTTATACAAATAAGAAAATTAGGGTAGTGGTATTCATTCCTTCTTAATAATTTAGAATATAATATAGGTATAAAATAATGGTTATAAAATTGCAAATTTTCTTAAAAGTTAGGAAACCTCTTTCTTCTGGGATTTAGCTCAGGACAGGCAAAGCCCTTCACATAATCTCTGTGTTTTCTCCTTGCTGTCTATCTTCATTCAGACTCTATTCTCAGACTTTGCTTCTCTTTTATCCTTCAAATTTTTGCCTAAACCTTGCATCTTTGAGTCATCCAGGCACGAGTTCAATAGCAGTTTTATTTTTTTCCTTGTTGGGAACTTTGGCAAGTTTGTTAATCTCTCTGAGACTCAATTTCCTCATCTGTTAAGTTAACATAACAATACCTACAAAGTAGGGGTAGTGGGAAAATTAAATGCAGTAGTGTCTATAACAGTTCTACCACATCTGGCACATATCAAAACTAAAAATTGCTAGGAAAAAGGAGCTTTTTTTTGTTTGATCATTTTCTTCAACTCTGAGACACAACTGATTCTTTCAATAACTATTTAATGAGCACTCATTATGCTGCAAGCTTTGTGCACAATAAATATGTAGTAGATTGTACTGGGTAAATAGTTAATAGCAATCATAATGATAAAAAACAGACATTGTCCATAGGTTTGTTGAACTAACATTGAATTGTGATATCCATTGACTGAATGACAACTTTTCGTGGAAAATAAGAAATGTTACACATAAACTATTAAATTTAAGGTAGATCCTGATTTCAGTAGTATCTGATCTCAGTAGTATGAAAATGTATGAAAAACGAACACTTTATTGAAAAAATATTGCACAATTATTCCACTCCAAATTGTAAGACTGATCAATTTCCAAATACCAGTCATCATCTTGGCTTTTTCTGTGGTTATATAGTTCTGGTCTCCAGCCAACTTAATTTTTCTCCGTTGTCCTCATACGCTCCACCCAGCCCAATAGTTGCTGGTCAGGTATATTCAGGCCCTGCTCCTACTTTCATCATCCATTGCTCTGCTAATTCTGTGGTCTGTTCCTGAAGATTCAAGTCCTATTGAGATGTCAGAATTCACAAAAGCACACAAAAAAGCACAGTCTAGCAACCAAAAGTGATTTAATATATTAATAGTTCCAATAACCATTTTCTGCTTCCTCTCTTGCAGAAGTGAAAGGACATTTGATTCGCCGCCCCAATGCAGCATGACTCTACACCCCATCCTCACACTCCTCTTCCTCCCCTCTCCTTCCCTGTCCTCTCTCCTGCCCCCCGTTTTTCTCAAAGAGCTCAGCCTCCTTAAAGCCTATCTCTCCATCTTTCAAAAACCATACCTGGCATCCCACTCCTTGGGGCTTCTCTCTTTCCTCCTCTTCCTTTGTTCCCATTTTGTACTCTTTCACCTCTGATTAAATTTAGAGACAAGGGAAATGCCAAATAGACAATGCCAGAATTTTTCCTAAGTGGAGGCAAGAAAAAAGATGAGACCGTGACTATTTATTCACACATTAATAATTTTCTGTCATGTAGCTGTGCACTTTAGCTGCATTCACCAAGGAGGTTGGCACAATGGACCTCTTGCAACAAAGGGTAAGAATAGGAGCAGCTGAATGTGAGGAGAACTGATAGTTTTTCTCCGCATCTATGCAACCTTGGCAATTGAGTCTCCTTACCTTTTTGATTCAGACTTTGGGCAGGAGCAACATATAAGCCTTCTGTTTGTTGATTAAGTATGAATTTAGTTGTTTGAACTCCATTTCTCTGTTAATGATATGTATGTATGGTATTCCAGACACCATTGATTAAATTCTAGAATGTCAATTCTCTAAGAATTTTCAGAACAGTTAGAGTTAATATCATTGTCATCAGTCAATCATTCTATAAAGTGCAGAGTGCAAAATATAGGATTAAGTATCCATCTTAGAAATACCCATGCCTTGCTGTATAAATTTGGCCTTGAAATTACTATTTTGCCATCTTGTAGTATCAAAGGTGTTTATAGCTATTTAGCCCTGGGGATTTTTTAAATGAAGATGTCCAGTATATGAGATTTACTTTAATAGAGTAAATACTAAATTTGAGGGGAATTGGGCTTCTAAGTATGAGATTATAGGCTTCAGAGAAGATTCAGTTTTCACACTTGTCCTGTGTACCTTCAGAACATGTGTAGAAAAGCCACATGGTGTGTTGTAAATTAGGGAAGTGATTTTAGTGGGTTAAATCAAACTTAATTATTCAGTTACTTGAAGTTGCATAGTCATTGAACCATATCCTTTGACAATGGTCTGTTAGATTCTGGGAGTAACCAAATTTAGAAATATATGCTGTCATGTCACTTTTAAGAAACATGTTCTGTGCCATCCTTGATGATTGGTTAGCAATGCCTCAGAGAATATTATTTATGTAAATTCCATTAATTAATTTACTTCCAACATGATGAAAGTGTTTTTTTAAGAATTCAGATGAGATATAAAACAAAACCAGATATGATTTGAGATTCAGAGCTGCAAAAGATTTATTTTAGGAGTAAAACTATTCCTGTGTAGTTACAAAATATATCTGAGATTTATAATTTAGCTAAAATAATCAAGTACTGATAAAGCTACAGTGTTTACAATATGCTAAACATTTTTGTAGAGGCTTTCAAGCATTTGGTATCAGAGAAAGCTAGGTTTAAAGAACAGCCAAATGTTAAAAATGGAAGTACTAGTACTCCATAGCTACCACTCAAAATCTCGCTGAGTAATTATGCTAGAATTATTACATGTTCTCTAGAGGAATCAGTTCAGCCATGCAGTCTCACCTCCAGATTTACCCCCACAGTTCTTGGCCATGGAGGCCTCAGGTGATCAACTGTCTGCATATGGTATCATGCTGGAGATCCAGCCATACCACTTCTGTCATATTAAGGACAATTGGTATTTCCTCCAAGTTTTAGGTTTGCCAGACAAATAAATATAACTACTTTTCTCTCTTCCCATAAGCTATTCATGCATTGTAGATAAATTATCAACAGGAACATAGTGGTATCTGTATAATAATGCATTATCCAAATAAATGAATATGGTTATAGCCATTGCCATGGTTAACTGAGACTAGTGTTTAGAACCTATGCTTCCTCTCATTTACAATTTGTGTGAATATAATAAAAGGTATCCATTAACCAACAGTTTATAATGAATAGTGGTAATGTTTGAGGGGTAAGTAAAAAAAGACAGCTAAGTACAATGGCATACTTTCTTATTCATTGTCAATGTTAATAATCACTACTTAAAATATAATAATTCTGGTTTTACCTCTGAGATTGGATGAGATAATTAACCCTGAAAATTTTCTAAGAGTATAAAGTCATTATGTAAGGACAGAGCTCTGGTACTCCAGGGCTTCTGCATGGTTTTCTCACTCTTTTAATCATCTCACTATGCAAATTGGTGCTTAGTCTTCATATCTTTTTGCTTCTCCAGGGATAGGATCTGTATGAATTTCCCATCTTGCATTGGCTAATTGTGGTAAAAAGTAAAGTGAAAGGAAACTTTAGGAATGTCTGTTTTCCAAACAGAATATCTTCAGTTCTGTGTCATTCATCCTGTCCCTGATCTCCATTTTTAAGAGCCAATCTTATTGTGAGTGAGAAAAAGAGTCAAAATTCAGAGCTCTTTTATTCATTGTATTATTAGATCTATTATTAATTTTTAGCCAAAGATTGTAGAAAAGGTGTCTTCCTCTTCATCATAGTCTAAGAAATGAAATGTGTTTTCTTATCATCATATTTCATATTTCAGGGCCTATTTCAAGTCCCACCAATTTCTTAAAGGTTTCTTTTATAATTCTAGCATAGCAAATTCCCTTTTCTGAAGTTGTATAGTTTCTATTACATTCATTATGTATTTGAGATTCATTATAGATTTTTGATGTCTCATAGATTCCCAAGATCAATTTAACAAAGTTTGATATAATTTTTCTGGCTAATGTAATCTTCATTTTATCTGCTTGGCCTATAATAAGTAATGTAATAGAAATAACAGTGGGCTACTGCACCAGGGAAGGTAATATAGGTATAATGAGTTATAATAATGTATTTAGCACCCCACGTTTCATTCATTCAACATTCAACACTCAACTTTTATATGCATATTGAGGCATTCAAAGCACTTTTTCTGAGATGAATATATGTACTTAATTGACCTCATGTGATGACAGCTTTGGCCATTCCAGAAAAGGAGTTCCAAAACTGTGATGAACAGTGGACCAGGACCTGGTGCAGGTGCATACCTTCCCAAAGAGAGCACTTTAAGGTGACTGTAGTGATAATATTCAGCAATGAGTTATGTCACACCTTTTCTAGGATGAATTTGCAAAACTTAATTGTCCGACCTCATATGTGCTGCTATTCTCTCAGATTACACAGTATATATCAAAATCAAGTATCATTTAAGTTATGTAGCTCTGGACTACTGTTGGGGCAAGTCTTTGAAACCTACTTAGACACTATCCTTAGACAGGAGCCTCAAGGAATAACTTCCTTAATCCTCAGGGGTGCTAGCAAATTCTTCAAAGTAGCCCAATTTCTAGCATCATGGAAGGAAAGAATAAGCAAAAGGCATATTTCTTACTGTTATTTTAAATAAAATACTATAAAATCTTGGAGTAGGAAAATATTTGTATAAATTTCTTGAAATTTTCATATTTTCCAATTAGTATCATAAGGGAGAGAAAGTAGAAGAAATATAGAAGAATATTTTTTCCAAAGTAGCATTGATTGATCATTAAAATAAGTAACACAACTGATTAATAAAAAAAAAAAAAAAACAGAAGTATCTTGTCCTTCCATTTCTGACACAAGGATCAGAGTTTCAGCTTCCATTGTCAGGTTACTAACACCATAGTAAAAAATATCCACCATTTTTTCCCCATCTCCAATCTAGCTTCAGGTCTCCTACTCTGTGCTCCTCATGTACTCTATACTTCAAATATTGATTTATTTCAACTAAGAGCCACATAATGTCTTTTTATTTCCCACATAGAGGGGATTAGAGTAGAAACTCTGAAGTCAGGTCATCTGGGTTTTAATCCTTAATCTATCATGTTCAAGTTGTGTAATCTTGAGAAATTTGCTTATCTTCTTTTGCCTCAGTTTCTTTATTTGTAAAATAGTGATAACTAAAGTACTGATAAGACTGTGACAGTTCTTTGATATATACAACATAACTGGTAAAAATGGCTGGCAAATGGCTAGCAAGTGCTCAATAAACATTAGCTCTCTTTATTAGAGTTCTCCAGAAGATTGAGAAAATGGTGGGGGGAGCGTAGGTTCCAAAATCTTCAGGGTGAGTCAGCAAACTGGAGACCCAGCAATATAAATGATATAGTTCCAATTAGAAAACCAGAAAGTTTGAGACACAGGAAGGATGATGTTTCAATGAAAGTCCAAAGGCAGGGAATAGTGAGTGTCTTAGTTTGAAAGCATTAGGCAGGAAGAATTCTCTTTATTTTGGAAAAGGTCAGCCCTGTTGTTCTATTCAGACCCTTAACTTATAGGGAGAGGCTCACTCAACACTAGGGAAGGCCATCTGCTTTACTTTGCCTGATGATTTACATGTTAATCTCATCCGGAAACATCCTCATAGAAGCATTCAGAGTCAAGTTTGATTGGGGCATTATGTAGCCCAGTCAAATTGACACAAAAATTTAACTATACAATTGTTGCATATATAACAATATGTATTTTTATTAGTAATATTATTGGTAATATTTTAAAACATATAACTATATAATTATCACATTATATGATAATGATTACTATATGGGCTAGTTAACTGGGCATTCATGACCACCTGATATATGTGCTTAATTCATATTTTTTAATTTTAAAAAATGTCCAATTCAAATACCAAATCTTTTAGGTAGCAAGTCTTTTAAATACTCACATTTTGGAGCTGTTCTGCCTGCATTAAAGTTTTGTCTCTGTTTCTATTAGTTTTCTTGGGTCTCAAACACCTTATATATACAATGATAAAAATAACTATTTCATTAGGTTGCTGTGACTATTAAACAAGATAATACCTAAGCAATGACTAGTACCCAACAGGTTCTCAATAGTGTGTATAAATATAATCAGCATTATTTTTCTTGTAATTTTTTAAATCTGGGGCCTTCTTTCCCATGCCAAAGGATAATAGCTTTAAAATTGGCTAAAATTGTAGCTCTTTGGATGATCCATTGCTGAGCATTCAATCTTAAAGTTTTTAAATTTTTCTTGACCTTAGATTTTGCTGCCTTCATTATCATCATCATCATCATCTTAAGTAGGTACCTAGCAAGCACTCTTTATTTGTTCAATGAATGAAATTCATGTATGAGAAGAAATGAATAATGTTTTCTATATCTGGTAGGAAAGAAAAATAATGTTCTCTAGTACTTAGCATCTTGGTTTATATTTGTTTTAGTTAGTTTGGATCAGTAATACTGCATCAATTACCTAGCATTTATAAGAAAAAAGATTGAACTAGGATATTAAGTATATTCCAGGATTAAATTTAAAGATGTATTAAAGCAAATGAAAGTCAACTGTCCTCACAGCAGGAGGATTAGTTTTTCCTTAGTTCATGTAAAGAAGAGTGAAGGAGATTAAATTACCACAAGACACATGATAGGTTAGGCACAATAAACTCAGCAAAATACTGTCACAAGTCAGTACCACATCTGGATTTTGGAGTAAAGATACATTTTCAACAAAACAGTATTACCTAACATTTAATTTTGTTGATTTGAATTTTATTAGTTCATTGTTTTATTTATTTTATAAGTTTTGTTTTTTAAACTGTAGAAGGGCTCATAAGCATAAGAATGTATGTTTAAGTTTATAGATTTCATATGCATAAATATTTGGTTACCATAATTATGATATAATATTGAACTAGGAATTTATGAAATTTGTTTTCTTTCAAAAAGGAATCATGCAAACTTGCATAAGTACCATATGACCCAAGTACGTATACAGTAGAACTCAACCTGAGAACAGCTTGTTAGTGTGTAGATTTGGATATATGCATATCCAAAGCATCACAGCAACAACACCAAAGTCCCATATATCAGAGTTAATCTATGATGCAGGCATCAGTCCAGCTGGTACATTCTACTGCTCTGAGTGCTTCATTCTATTTTTAGTAGTAATTTATTTGGATGCAGATTGGGATCTTTCGTGGGAATAACAAAATGATTCACATCCTAAGCTGCCCAATTCTTTTAAGAGCCACCATGTGAGGATACACTATTGTGGACCTTGAGAGAGTTGGTAATTGCCTGTTTCCCTCCCTGCATCTACACTCATATGAACTCTCTTGAATAAATAATGAATAACTTCTTTTTTTCCCTACCCCAACAACCAAGTCTCATAATTAGAATTTGCTACTTCTTTTAATACATTCAATTATCTGCTGATTCAAGCATCTTCAGGTCAAATGTGTTAGAAAACAGCTAATTATGCCCTTTCCCAGGGGTAAGAAAATCTTTAAATTTAATTAAAAGACCTTAACTCAACTCCTTAGCATTAGGGTCTACTTCCCAATGGATTTCTTATAGGGTGACTTAAAGGGCCAAGCTCATACTAAAATTAGCACCAGTAATTACTCTTTATTTCTTTTTCTTTAAAACAAAATTACATTTGGTTGAAGAATACTTTGATCATTAACTTCATTCTCTCAATCATGCTTCTGCATTCACTCTTAAAAAACACAGATTAATTGAAAAAGCCTGCTCTCTAGTTTTAAAGTTGTTTACTTTCTATTTCTTGTGCCAATAAGTACCTTACATGCAGACTATCATTTCTGAATCTCAATATTCTCTTTGACATACTAATCAACACATAAGCAAAGGTGGCAGAAACAAATCTTAAGAGAGAAAAATGTTAAGCACCACATCTGAGCCATGCAGGATTCAAATATACAGGATGTTCTGACTTTTATGAGAGAAAGCTACAAAAATATTTTTCTATTTCCTCTTCCTAAATTGAAAAATTAGAATAGAGAGTGCTATCTTGGTTTGATGTCTTCCAGGAAAGCATGAAAGTCTAGCCAAATCATGTGCTTTTTCTTTAGTTTTATGAATTTTAACTTTTTCTTTTTTTGCTTAGAATAAACTTGTTTTTTATTAAAAATTGGACTTACACAAAAATAGAAATCCAGATGTTGAAGGAAGCAATCTGGAAAGAAGCAATTGTGTAATATCCTTAGATGAATTCCTTCCTTTCATTCATTCTTAATCCCTGCTTTCCATTTCTCCTTACCCCTTTTCTCTTCATTCTTTGTCTTCCCTTCCCTCTTCCTCTACTCCCTCTCATACTTCTTTCTTCTTTTTCTTGTTTGGCTAAATACTTCTAGAAGACAGTTAATTACATGTGCCACATAGTGATATCTCAAGATTCCTGTAGGGCTAACCCCAGTTCCACTCTCATTTCTCTTGCTTATTTTAATCAGAGTCATTAGAGAGTAATTAATGATACTAAAGGTTCTTACTGATTCAACAATCGGGAAATGGGGAGCCATTGGACATTTTTGAAGAGAAATGGCATCAGGAAAATGATCTTTTAGGAAAATTTATTTATCAGTGATTGGCAGGCAGAACAGCATGGTGGGCTGGTTAGTTGTTGAGATTATAGTTCTCAGGCAGCAGTTGTGGAGGGGCTTTGTTTGAATAGCCTAGCACATCATTTATGGAAATGACTTCATGTTGAGAGAAATTTAGGAAGAAGAATTAATCAATGCTAGACAGGATATAGGAAATAAAGGATAGAGATTATTATTAGCTTTCAAGCATGTATTTCTAAGGAAGTTTGGAGTGTTATAAATGACACTGATGAGGAAAACAAGTTAGATGAAGAAGGTAATTTCAGTTTGGGGCATATTGCCATCCATATTATGAAATTATTTCTAGTTGGGAATAATTAAATCAATTGGAGAAATTTGGAAAAAAATTGGGGAAATTACTGTGGTGTAGGATAAGCTTGTTGTAATTAAAGGCATAAATTATCATCACCACGGGTAAATTATATGATCAGAAAGAAGAAGAAACTACTCCACCATGCTATAAACAAAAGTTTTGGCCTTACATTAATAGAAAATATTTGGAAAGGAGAGAGAAACCTAAAAATTTAAGCTATCCTACAGCTTCTTTCCTAATAGGAAACAGTGTATCTGAGAAACAGATGAACCTCCGGGGCCAACCTGGGGACCCTGTTACTCACTTTATCAAATGTGGGTTGAATCATGAAATTCCTTCACATTTTAAAATCCCTGGGCTATGCTTTGTAATATTATTTGCATAGATCATCACAATTCAAATTAGAAGAGACAAGACTTCATGTCAGAAGACTACAGTCTTTTGTAAAGAAAAACATTTGATCTTATGGTGGTTACAAAGGCCAGTGTTACCCATGTCACAGAGACAACTGTCAAGGGAGTTGCCACCTAGGTGAAACAGAGGACTGATAACAGCAAAGAAGAGGAGAAATTGAAAACTAGCTGGTGACCTGGGATATTCTCATAGCTAAGCTAGGCCCAAAAAACCCATAGTATTTCAGAAAAGATTTTTTTTTTGGGGGGGTGGGTGGGGGGGTTGGTGTTCAGACCTAGGTTAGGCAGTACTTCTCTCTATGAGAAATGGTGTGAGGGTAGAGCAGAAGGAGTCATATTACTCATCTATTGAACATGCAGTGTGTCATATGCCTCCACAAGGCTTATACCTCAATCCGGAAATTCCATTTTTCTCATGGGATTGGCCTTTTCCCCATGGAATAGCCCTAACGCTTGCACATTTTGAATGGGATAGAATCCTCCCTGAGAAGATGAGGTATAATTGTCAGAGAAAGCCTCAACAATATTGTGATTTGTAATACCTAATACCTGAGACAAAGCACTAGTCTTCACACCATCTATAGGAGGTCAGTGCCTTTAACCTTATTTTGTCAAAGAAAAATAACTTGTCCAAATTCATACAGCTGTAATTGGTGATGTCAATATTGCAATTCAACTCTCTCAGATATGAATTCCTTGCTCTTATTATGCTTTCAGAAACCACATTTGTGGGTAAATATTTGAAATAAGAAATGCTTACATTCATTTCCTGGATTGTTTTTCTTGTTTCTTTGAGGTGATTTTACATTTTCTTTTGAATTTAATCGAGCTTCCTTACAATCAATATTTGGAATTCTTTATCATTTCAATATTTTCATTTTGGTTGGTATCCATTGCTAGACAGCTGGTATTCCCCTTTGAGTTTTTCATACTTCCAGAGATTTTTTTGCTGATTTCTTCTCATCTAACCAGCTGTCACTTATTTTTGGATTTTCTTTTGTTTAGATGAGGCTCCCCTCTCCCCATCATAAGGGTGTGTCCGTAGCATATGTTAAGTGAGAAATGTTGGCTTTGCTTGTGTTTCAATGGCAATCTAGGTAATGGATGGATGCCTTGGTTTTGTATATATTTACTTTGACAAAAGCCAGTACCTTTTCATGATAAAAACCCTCAAAAAACTAAGCATAGAAAGAATATATCTAAAAGTTATAGCCGCCATATATGACAAACCACAACAACATACTGAATGGGGAAAAGTTGAAAGCATTCCCACTAAGAACTAGAACAAGACAAGGGTCCCCCCTGTCAACATTTACCTTCAACATAGTGCTGGAAGAAGGCTTACCCAGAGCAATAAGGCAAGAGAAAGATAAAAGTGTATCCATATTGAAAAAGAGGAGGTCGAACTATCACTTTTGCTGATATGACCTTATATATGGAAAACCCAGAGACTCCTAGATTGATTGATAAATTGAGCAAAGTATCTGGTTACCAAATCAATGTACACAAATCAGTAGTTTTCCTATACACCGATAACAGTGTAACTGAATGTCAAATCAAAAGCTCAGTATCATTCCCAATAGCTACAAAGAAAACAAAATACCTAGGAATATACTTAACCAAGGAGGTAAAAGATTTATACAAAGAAATATATGAAACACTTAAGAAAGAAATTGTAGATGACCTAAATGAATGTAAAAACATCATGCTCATGCGTAGGCAGAATCAACATTGTTAAAATGTTTATACTACCAAAAGTGGTTTACGGATTTAATTCATTCCCTATGAAAATACTAGCATCATATTTCATGCATCTAGAAAAAAGAAATCTATGCTTTGTTTGGAACTGCAAAAGAGCTCGAATAGCCAAAGTAATCTTAAGCAAAAAAACAAACAAAAACCAAAAACACATCCGGAGGTATCACATTGCCAGATGTGAAAATATACCACAAGCCCGTCACCACCAAAACAGCATGGTATTAGCTCAAAAATAGAGATGAAGAACAATGGAATAGATCAGAAACCTGATTATAAAACTATCCACATGCAGCCAACTGATCTTTGACACAGCAGACAACAATACACACCGGGGAAAAGAAGCTCTATTCAATAAATGATGCTAGGAAAATTGGATAGCCTCATGTGGAAGATTGAAACAGAATCCATATCTTGCACCACTCAGAAAAATTAATTCAAGATGGATCAAAGACTTACATGTAAGGTATACAACCATAAGAATTCCACAGGAAAGTGCAGGAAAAACTCTTCTAGATATTGGCCTCAGCAAAGAATTTATGACAAAGACCCAAGTTGTAATTACAAGATCAAAAATAAGTAAATGAGGCTTGATTAAATGAAAAAGCTTCTGCACAGCTAATCAACAAAGCAAAGAGATAGCCTACAGAATGGGAGAAAATATTTGCATGCTATGTGTCTGATAAAGGGCTAACAAGCAGAAGCTACCAAAAACACAAAAATAAGCAGGAAAAAAAAAACTCCATTAAAAGGTGGACAAAATACATCAGCAGAAGTTTTTCAAAAGAGTATAGACCAGGGGTGGCGAACACGCGGCTAGAGCCGCATGAGGCTCCCCCAAAATGAATTTCAGCTCTTTGCCTCTTATCATTATTTTGTATACTGTGGCTCTTTGCCAAGTTTGGATTTTGTTATGCTGCTTCTGAGGAGGGACCTCTGAGGAACGATCTCCGAGCGCGTAGTCGAACTTGTTCGCCACCCCTG
>CAUYPK010020459.1:0-33510 GCA_963574355.1 Loris lydekkerianus | reverse complement strand
AGGGGGGGGGCCCGGCCCACCCCCAAAAACCACCCCCCCCCCCCCCCCCCCAAAAACAAAAAAGAAAAACACACAACCCAAAAAAAAAAAACCAAAACAAAAAAAAAAAAAAAAAAAAAAAAACAAAAATGAGATAGGTTCTGTAAGTTTGTTCTTAAGTTAGATTTGTGTGTAAGTTGGAACAGGTACATTTACCTATTACCTAAATAGCCTCCATTTGTAAATGCAAATCATATGTCATTTGGATGTTTGTAATTCAGAGATTGCCTGTAGTCTGTTATAAATATAAGACATTCTATGCAAGTGTCACAGAAATTGCAAAGAGAAATGAATCAGAGTGTTTCACTACAGAAAATCATCAAGTCACAAAGGAAAATAATAAGAGGGAAATAAAGGAGCAAAGGATCAACAAAACAACCAGAAAAAAATTAATAAAATGATAATAGTAAATCCTTTACTTATCAGTAATTATTTTGAATGTAAATGAATTCAATTCTCCAACCAAAAGACACAGAGTAGCTGAATAAATAAGAAACGTAAGACCCAGCCACGCCATATACAAGAAACCTGCAGGATTGCTTGGGCTGAGAAGTTTGAGATTGCAGTGAGTGAGGATGACACCACTGCACTCTGAACAAGGTGACAGAGTGAGACCCCCATCTCAAAAATAAATAAATAACCATTAAAAGAGGCTGGGCATAGTAGTTCATGCCTGTAATCCTAGCACTCTGTGAGGCCAAGGCAGGAGAATTATTTGAGGCCGTAAGTTTGAGACCAGCCTAAGCAACATAGCAAGACCTTGTCTCTACAAAAATTAAAAATCTTAGCTGGACATAGTGGCACATTCCTATGGTCCAAGCTACTTGGGAGGTTGAGGCAGGAGGATCACTTAAGCCCAGGAGTTTGAAGCTGCAGTGAGCTATGATGGTATCACTGCACTCTAGTCCCGGCAGCAGAGCAAGATTTTATCTCAAAATTTTCTTTAAAAAGTAAAAAGAGGCAGGCAGAGCCTGTGGGTCAGTGGGTAGGGTGCCGGCCCCATAAACCCAGCCCAATCAAACTGCAACAAAAAATAGCTGGGCACCTATTGGTGGGCACCTATAGGTGGGCACCTATAGTCCCAGCTATTCGGGAGGCTGAGGCAAGAGAATCACCTAAGCCCAGGAGTTGGAGGTTGCTCCAAAAAGAGACAACACGGCACTCTACTGAGGGCAATAAAGTGAGACTCTGAGTCCAAAAAAAAAAAAAAAAAAAAAAAAAAGTCAAAAGAGGCAAAGAGAGCCATTATATAATGATAAAGGGGTCAATTCAGCAAGGGGATATAAAAATTATAAGTATCTGTGCACCCAATGCCAGAGCACCCAAATCTATAAAGGAAACATTAATAGATCTAAAGGGAAAGAGAGGCTACAACACAGTAATAGTAGAGGACTTAAATACATCACTCTCAGTAACAGACAGATCATCCAGACAAAAAAATCAACAAACAACCATCAAATTAAAACTACACACTAGACCAAATACTCTGACATTTACAGAGTAGTTCACCCAATTGCTAAAGAATGCACATTCTTGTCACCAGCACATGGATCATTCTCCAAATAGATCATATATTTGGCCATAAAACAAGTCTTAACAAATTTAAGAAGATTGAAATCATAACAAGTATACTTTCTATAAAAAATGACATGAAACTAGAAATCAATAATAGAAGGAAATTAGAAAATTCACACAGATGTGAAAAGTAAACAGCACCTTCCTGAACAACAAATGGGTCAAAGTAGAAATAAGAAGGGAGGGAAAATCTAAAAATATTTTGAGATAAACTAGATGAAAATAAAATATAACAAAAATTATGTAATACAACAAAAGCAGTTGTGAGAGGACCATTTATAGCAATAAATGCCTACATTAAAATAGAAGAAATACCTCAAATGAACAAGTTTATATCATATCTCAAAAGAATAGAAAAAGGAGAAAAGATCAATAAAACTGAGAGTTGAGATTTAGTATTTTTATGGATATATAATTACTGTAGGTATTTGGGGGTATATGTGATATTTTAATATGTGTATATGATACGCAATGATAAAATCAAGATAATTGGAATATCCATCACCTCCAACAATTATCTTTTTTTGTTGTTTTTGTTTTTTTTGAGACAGTCTCACTTTGTCGTCCTTGGTAGAATGCAGTGGCATCATAGCTCACAGCAACCTCAAACTCTTGGGCTTCAGCAATTCTCTTGACTCAGCCTCCCGAGTAGCTGGAACTACAGGCCCCTGCCACAATGTCTGGCTATTTTTAGTGACAAGGTCTCGCTCTGGCTTAGCCTTGTCTTAAACCTGTGAGCTCAGGCAATCCACCCACTCCGACTTCCCAGTGCTAGGATTACAGGCCTGAGCCACCTCACCCAACCAACAATTATCTTTTCTTTGTGTTGGGAACATTATAATTCTTCTCTTCTAGCTATTTTGCAATATATGATAAATGGTTATTAACTATAATTTCCCTCATATTAAATACTACAACTTGTTCCTTGTATCTAACTGTATTTTTTTATACGTTAACCAACTTCTCTTCATCCTTGTCTCCTTTCTTTCCTTCTCGGCCTTGATATCCATCATTTTACTCTACTTCCATGAGATACACTTTTTTTCAGCTCCCACAAATGAGTGAGAACATAAAATTTTTGCCATTCTGTGCCTGATTTATATCACTTAACATGACTTCCAGTTCCATCCATGTTGCAGCAAATGACATGCTTTAATTCTTTTCTTTTGGTTGAACAACAGTCCATTGTATATATGTATATTTACTACATTTTCTTTACCCATTCATCCTCTGATAGACACTTCAGTTGTTTCTATATTTTGATGATTGTAAAGAGCACTGCAGCAAACATGAAATTGTAAATATCTCTTTGATGTACTAATTTCTTTTCTTTTGGACATATACCTAGCAGTGACATTTTGTATGTATGTGTGTGAGCATCTGTGTGTGTTTATGTACACAACGAGTAAAAGACTTAATCCTAAGGCTTGAAATACCAGAATTCTAGAAGAAAATGTTGGAAAAACTCTTACAGACATTGGCTTAGGCCAGTGGTTCTAATGCCGCGACCCTTTAATACAGTTCCTCATGTTGTGGTGACCCCAACCATAAAATTATTTTCATTGCTACTTCATAACTGTAATTTTGCTACTGCTATGAATCATATGAATTGTATAAATCATATGAATCTCCCCCTGTGAAAGGGTTGTTCGACCCCCAAAGGGGACACAACCCACAGGTTGGGAACTGCTATCCTAGGCAAAGAATTTATAAAGAAGATGCTAAAAGCAATCATAGCAATAACAAAAAAATAAATAAATAAATGGAACCTGATCAAATAAAAAAGATTCTGCACAGCCAAACTAACAATCAGTTAAGCAAATAAACAACCTACAGAATGGGAGAAAATATCTGCATGCTACACATCCAATAAAGCGCTGACAATCAGAATTTACAAAGAACTCAAGCAAATCAGCAAGAAAACATCAAACAACCCCATTAAAAAGTGGACAAAAGGCAGGCAGCACCTGTGGTTAAGTGGGTAGGTTGCTGGCCCCATATACCAAGGGTGATGGGTCGAACCAGGCCCCAGCCAAACTGCAACAAAACAGCCAGGCATTGTGGTGGGCACCTGTCATCCCAGCTACTCAGAGGCTGAGGCAAGAGAATCGCCTAAGCCCCAGGAGTTGGAGGTTGCCATGAGCTGTGACTCTACTGAGAGTGATGGAGTAAAACTCTGTCTCTAAAAAAAAAAAAAAAGTGGGCAAAAGGCTTCTTGACTTTTTGGCTAAGATCGAGTGTAGTAAAAAGTGGGCAAAAGACATGAACAGAAACATTTTAAAAGAAGATAGACCAATGGCAACAGACATATGAAAAAATGCTCACCATCTCTAATCATCAGAGAAATGCAAATCAAAACCACAATGAGAAGCTCAGCACCCCTAGGACAATGGTTACAGCACCAGCCACATACATTGAGGGTGGCGGGTTCAAACCCGGCCCGGGGCCAGTTAAACAACAATGGCAACTGCAGCAAAAGATAGCCAGGCAAAGAAAAAAGAACAAAAAAAAAAAAAAAAAAAAATAGCCAGGCGTTGTGGTGGACGCCTGTAGTCCCAACTACTTGGGAGGCTGAGGTGAGAGAATCCCTTAAGCCCAAGAGTTTGAGGTTGCTGTGAGCTGTGACTCCATGGCACTCTACTGAGAGTGACATAGTGAGACCCTGTCTAAAAAAAAAAAAAAAAAAAGAAAGAAAGAAAGAAAGGAAAACCACAATGAGATATAAGCTAACTCTAATGAGAATGGCTTTTATCAAAACATTCCAAAACAATAAATGCTGGTATAGAAGTGGAGAGATAGGAATACTTATACTCTGTTGATGAGACTGCAAACTAGTACAACCTCTATGGAAAGTAGCATAGGGATGCCTCAAAGAACTAAAAGGAGATATATCATTTCATCCATGAATCCCACAACTGGGTATTTACCCAAAGGGAAACAAGACATTTTATTAAAAAGGCACCTGCCTTTGAATATTTATAGCAGCACAATTCACAATTGCAAAGATGTGGAAACAAACCAAGTGGCCATCAATACATGAGTGGATGTTTCTGTTTCTTGAGACAGTGTCTCAATTTATTGCCCTGGATAGAGTTCCCTGGTGTCATAGCTCTCAGCAACCACAAACTCTTGGGCTCAAGCAATCCCCTTGCCTCAGCCTCTCAAGTAGCAGGAACCACAGGTACCAGCCACAAATGCCTGGCTATTTTTAGAGACCGGCTCTCAGTCCTGCGTAAGCTGGTCTCGAACTCCTAAGCTCAGGCAATCCACCCACCTCGACCTCCCAGAGTCCTAGGATTACAGGTGTGAGGCACAGCACCTGGCCTTCTGAGTGAATTAATAAAATGTGGTATATGTATACCATGGAGTACTACTCAGCCATAAAAAATGGTGATCTAGGATCTCTTGTAACAACCTAGACAGAACTGGAAACCATCCTTCTAAGTATCAGGAGAATAGAAAAACAAACACTACATGTGCTCACTTTTAAAATGGAACTAAATGATCAACATGCACGTGTACATATTGTAGTAAAATTCGATAGAAATCAAACAGGTAGAAGCGAGGAGGAAGGAATGGTTGAATTCACACCTAATGGGCACAATGCACACTTATCTGAGGGATAAACACAATTATAACCTTGACTCGAACTAATAAAAATTAATACAAAAATAATGCATGTAACCAAAACATTTTTACTTCTGTAACATTCTGAAATGAACAAAAATAAATAAATAAAGTAAAATTAAATAAGCGGGAGGAAAAAAATATATTATATATTATATATTTATATATATATATTTTTTTTTTTTTTTTTGAGACAGTCTCACTATGTTCCCCTCGGTAGAGTGCTGTGGTGTCACAGCTTGTAGCAACCTCAAACTCATGGGCTTAAGCGATTCTTTTGTCTCAGTCTCCCAAGTAGCTGGGACTACAGGTGCCTGTCACAACACCCGGCTATTTTTGTTGTTGCAGTTGTCACTGTTGTTTAACTGGCCTGGGCTGGGTTCGAACCCACCAGCTTGGGTGTGTGTGGCCAGAGCTGTAACCACTGTGCTACAGGTGCCAAGCCGGGGAAAAAATATTTTTAAAAAGAAAAAAAAAATGGTGAACTAATACCTCTTGGATTAACCTGAATGGAACTGGAGACCATTCTTCTAAGTGAAGTATCCCAAGAATGAAAAAAACAAACACCGTATGTTCTAACTATTAAATTAGAGAAGTGTCTTTTCAAGAAAAAAAATTGAACAGCTGAGAGGATTTCTGTACAGTCCCCTACTACCTTTTAAGGCAGTTTCTTTAAGGCAGGCTTTTAAGGCAGAGTTTCTCTTCCTAGATGAGACAGAGCCTTTTCTTGGGTTCTTCCTGCGTCCCTGCTTCCCTACAAGATGCCCAGGATTCTGAGGGCTTTCAGAACCCTACTGTACTGTTCTTAAGCTTCTTGATGCAAACCTTGATTTAAAGTGATAATTAACTTTTGAGTGAATTGACATTCTTAAATCAAATTAGATTGTGATGTGGTTTGGACAAAGGTGTTGAGTCTCTTGATGAATGTATCAAGTATTACTCAAATACTAACACCAAATTACTGGATAATAAATATCAAATCAGTTACAGAACATGGCAATAATTTTTTTTTTTTTTTTGAAACAGAGCTTCAAGCTGTCACCCCTGGGTTCAGTGCCATGGTGTCACAGTTCACAGCAACCTCAAACTCTTGGGCTTAAGTGATTCTCTTGCCTCAGCCTCCCAAGTAGGTGGGACTACGGGCGCCAGCCACAACACCTGGTTATTTTTTGGTTGTAGTTGTCATTGTTGTATGGTACGCCCAGACTGGATTCAAACCCACCAGCTCCGGTGTATGTAGCTGGCGCCTTAGCCACTTGAGCTACAGGCACTGAACCAGCAATAAAAATATTAATATAAAAAATTTTTTAAATAATGTTGATCTTTGTCACACATTTAAGTGACATAGAATCAGTTTGATTTTTTTGAGTCTTGCCTTTAAGATTTGTTTGATTGGATCTAGATCACCCTTTAGTCTAAGGAAAATTTAGCTCTGCTTCTAAGACATTCTCCTTCTGAGAACTCTATCCAATCCCCTGTATATTCTGATGCCTTCCCACTCTGACTTTGCACACAAAATATTCCCAGCCCTGGGAGGGCTTTGGGAATTGTTTGGCAAACTGCTTTTGAATATTTAGCTTTAGATAATTTCCTCATTTTGAATATTTAGTTTTAGGTAATTTCCTCATTTGCATGCACAGATCAATACTCAGGCAAGATGCAGAGAGAACCCTCTGCACATCTTCAAAGTTCTTTTTTTTCTTTTTATTTTTTTTTATTAAATCATAGCTGTGTACATTAATGCAATTGTGGGGTACAATGTGCTGGTTTTATATACAATTTGAAATATTTTCATCTAACTGGTTAACACAGCCTTCACAGTATTTTCTTAGTTACTGTGTTAAGACATTTATATTCTACATTTAGTAAATTTCACATGTACCCTTGTAAGATGCACTGTAGGTGTGGTCCCAACCAATTACTCTCCCTCCACCCATTCTCCCCCTCAACTCCCCTTCCTATCCCCTTTCCCCATATTCTTGGGCTATATTATGAAAGCTATAACTTGGTTCCATAGTAGGGCTGAGTATTGGATACTTTTACTTCCATTCCTGAGATACTTGGCTAAGAAGAATATGTTCCAGCTCCATCCATGTAAACATGAAAGAGGTAAAATGTCCATCTTTTTTAAGGCTGCATAATATTCCATAGTGTACATATACCACAATTTATTAATCCATTCATGGGTCAATGGGCACTTAGGCTTCTTCCATGACTTAGCAATTATGAATTGGGCTGCAATAAACATTCTGGTACAAATATCTTTGTTATAATTTGATTTTTGGTCTTCTGGATAGATACCTAGTAGAGGAATTATAGGATCAAAGGGCAGGTCTATTTTTAGATCCCTAAATGTTCTCCAAACATCTTTCCAAAAGGAATGTATTATTTTGCATTCCCACCAGCAGTATAGAACTGTTCCCTTTTCTCCACATCTCTGGTTTGGGGATTTTATGATGTGGGCTAATCTTACTGGAGTTAGATGATATCTCAAAGTAGTTTTGATTTGCATTTCTCTCATAATTAAGGATGATAAGCATTTTTTTTTCATATTTCTGTAGGCTGTGCACCTGTCTTCTTCAGAGAAGTTTCTCTTCAAGTCCCTTGCCCACCCTGAGATGGGATCACTTGTTCTTTTCTTTCTAATATGTTTGAGTTCTCTGTGGATTCTGGTCATTAAACCTTTGTCAGAGACATAACCTGCAAATATCTTCTCCCATTCTGAGGGCTGTCTGCTTGCTTTACTTACTGTGTTCTTGACTGTGCAGAAGCTTTTTAGTTTGATCAGATCCCAGTAGTGTATTTTTGATACTGCTTCAATTGCCCGGGGAGTCCTCCTCATAAAATATTCACCCAGGCCAATTCCTTCAAGAGTTTTCCCTGCACGTTCTTCTAGTATTTTTATAGTTTCATGTCTTAAGTTTAAATTTTTAATCCAGGCTCAGCACCTGTAGCTCAAGTAGCTAAGGTGCCAGCCACATACACCAGAGCTGGCGGGTTCATATCCAGCCTGGGCCTGACACACAACAATGGCAACTACAACCAAAAAATGGCTGGGCATTGTGGTGGGCGCCTGTGGTCCCAGCTACTTGGGAGGCTGAGGTAAGAGGATCAATTAAGCCCAGGAGTTGGAGGTTGCTGTGAGCTGTGATGCCACAGCACTCTAACCAGGGCAATAGCTTGAGGCTCTGTCTAAAAAAAAAAAAAAATCTTTAATTCAGTGAGAGTCTATCTCAGTTAATGGTGAAAGGTGTGGGTCCAGTTTCAGTCTTCTACAGGTCACCAGCCAGTTCACCCAGCACCATTTGTGAAATAGAGAATCTTTTCCCCTTTGAATGTTTGTAATTGGCTTGTCAAAGATCAAATAATGGTAAGTAGCTTAGTTTATCTCTTGGTTCTCTATTCTGTTCCATACATCTACCTCTCTGTTTTTGGGCCAGTACCATGCTGTTTTGATCACTATTGATTTATAGTATAGTCTGAGGTCTGGTACTATTTTTATTTCTGAGTAATGTCTTAGCTATTCAAGGTTTTTTCTGATTCCATACAATATGAAGTACTATTTTTTCAAGCTCTTTAAAGTATGATAGTGGATTTAAAGTATGACAGTGGAGCTTTAATAGGGATTGCATTAAAATTGCATTGGGTAATATGGACATTTTAACAATGCTGATTCTTCCCAGCCATGAGCACGGTATGTTTTTCCATTTGTTAACATCTTCAGCTATTTCTTTTCTTAGAGTTTCATAGTTCTCTTTATAGAGATCTTTCACATCCTTCATTAGGTAAACTACCAAATATTTTATCTTCTTTGGCACTACTGTGAATGGAATAGAGTCTTTGACTGTTTTTTCAGCTTGACTAGTGTTGGTATATATAAAGGCTACTGATTTATGGATGTTGATTTTGTAACCTGAGATGCTGCTGTATTCCTTGATCACTTCTAAGAGTTTTGTAGTAGAATCCCTGGTGTTTTCGAGATATACAATCATATCATCTGCAAAGAGTGAAAGTTTGATCTCTTCTGACCCTATGTGGATACACTTGATTGCCTTTTCTTGCCTAATTGAGATGGCTAAGACTTCCATTATAATGTTAAAGCAGTGGAGACAATGGGCAACCTTGCCTGGTTCCTGATCTGAGTGGAAATGATTTCAATTTAACCCCATTCAATATGATATTGGCTGTGGGTTTGCTGTAGATGGCCTCTATCAATTTAAGAAATGTCCCTTCTATACCCATTTTCTTAAGTGTTCTGATCATGAAAGGATGCTGGATATTATCAAAAGCTTTTTCTGCATCAATTGAGAGAATCATATGGTCTTTGTTTTTTTTTCTTTTTTTTGAGACAGAGTCTCACTTTGTCGCCCTCAGTAGAGTGCTATGGTGTCATAGCTCACAGCAACCTCAGACTCTAAGCGATTCTCTTGTCTCAGCCTCCCAAGTAGCTGGGACTATGGGTGCCTGCCACAACGCCTGGCTATTTCCAAAGATGAGGGTCTCGCTCTTGCTCTAGGTGGTCTTGAACCTGTGAGCTCAGGCAATCCACCCGCCTTGGCCTCCTAGAGTGGGTAGGTGTAATCCTAGTTGGGATTACAGGCCTAAGCCATCACACCTGGCCCCTTGTTTTATTTTTTAAAATAGCGACAGGGCCTCACTCTGTCACTGAGGCTGGAGTTCTGTGGTTCAATCATAGCTCACTGTGACCGTGAACTCCTGGTCTCAAGCAATCCTCCCACCTCAGCCTACCTAGTGACTAGGACTAACAGACATGCACCACCCACCACACCCGGCTAACTTTCTCATTTTTTTGGTAGAGACAGGGTCTCGCTGTGTTGCCCAGGCTATGCAAAGCTCGCTCTTTGTGCAATTCCCTCTTCTCTGACAGGCTACCCTATCAATACTAGTTGGCTTAGCCTCCCCAGACTCCAAGATCTGTCTCTTCAACTCAGTAAGATCACCAGACCCTTTTAGTTTCCCATCTCTTCCCTGCAGTGTAAAAACTTCCCGCAGGCAGTAAGTTGGGGAAATCAAGTATTCACTACATCTGTTTCCCTTTCTCAGGGTCCATAGTTCTGCAGTACTTGCTGTTGCATGTCCCAAAACCTTGTTTCATATATTTTGTCTGGCATTCTAATTAAGTGGAAAGATAAATCTAGTCCCTCTTACTACATCTTGGCAGGAAGTTGAAGTCCCTCCTACCTCTAGCTTTGTATTCTTCAAATCCATCTTCTTCAGGTTTATTATTTTATAAATACAATGTAATATTATAATTTGTCTCTTAAACCCCCCCCCCCATTGCTTCCACCTACCGCTAAACTCATTTAAAATTTCTAGATTTTGGCTGGATATGCTGGCTCCCGCCTATAATCCTAGAGCCCTGGGAGGTGGAGATAGGTGGATTTCTTAAGCTCAGGAGTTTTAAGTTGCTGTGAGCTATAGTGACACCATGGCACCCTACCCAGGGCAACAGAGTGAGACTCTGTCTCAAAAAATATATATTAAAGTTTTAAAATATATATGAATAGGGTGGTGCCTGTGGTTCAGTGACTAGGTCCCCGGCCCCATATATTGAGAATGGCGGGTTCGAACCCAGCCCCGGCCAAAGTGTAACAAAAAAATAGCCGGGTGTTGTGACAGGCGCCTGTAGTCTCAGCTACTCAGGAGGCTGAGGCAAGAGAATTGCCTAAGTTCAAGAGCTGGAGGTTGCTGTAAGCTGTGATGTCACGCACTCTAATGAGGGTGATAAAGTGAGACTCTGTCTCTAAAAATATATATTAATATATATATATATTTATATATAAATATATAAGTAAATAAAAGTTAAGGTGTCATTCAGCCTAAGGCTTCCTGGCACTCACCAGGCTGTTTCACATACCTGAGCCTATTTTACTCCCTACCCTTTTATCCTTTAAAAGATATTTCTCTCTGTCCTTTGTGAATGATTTTGTAACTATTCCCTGTATTCAGGCATAATTTCTTCCTCTTTTGAACTTGTATTTTGCCTGTACTTAATTATATTATTGTTATTATTTTAGCTCTATTTTACATGTTCATCATACTGTGTTATAATTATTTCTACTTCTGTTTTATGAACTCCTTAGAAGTGAAGATTGTATCTTTTTATTTTTATTTTTTATGGTATCTTTTTAATAATTCTAACCCCAACACAATGCATAGCACATAGTAGATGTGACATCAGAATTCATTTGAGAATTCAGAATTAGTCCCACCATCTCTATCTCCAAAATATAGCTCAGGCCGGGCAGGGTGGCTCACACCTATAATCCTAGCACTTAGGAGGCTGAGGTGGGTGGATTGCCTGAGCTTACCAGTTCCAGACCAGCCTGAGCCAGAGCAAGACCTCGTCTCTAAAAATAGCCAGACGTTGTAGAGGGCGCCTGTAGCTCCAGCTACTTGGGAGGCTGAGGCAAGAGAATTGCTTGAACTCAAGAGTCTGCAGTTGCTGTGAGCTATGGTGCTCACATATATATATGAGATATATATATATATATATATCTCAAATTGGTCCTTCTTTCTATCTCATCTGCTGCTACCCTAATGTAGTCATTATTTTATCTGCAAGTCTCATAACTATCTCCCTGCTTTCTCTAAATAATTCAGTTTCTATACAATAGCCAAAGTAATATTTTGAAACATAAATTCTATCATTCTTTTTATACTGATTAGCTAGCCTTCTGTCCCCAGAAGCCTAGAATATGATGTAGAGCCAGGGGTTGGGGGTAGGAGGGTTCTGCAGCCCTAGTGCCAGCTTCAGTGGCTGCTTCTTGGGAAGGCACAGACCTTCTTGGTGGTGCCATTGGCCTGATTTCCAAGGGCATGAAGATAGAATGGGGCAGGGGGAGCATGCCTGCTCCACCTCGGCTTCAAAAGATGCAGCTGCATGAAGCCATGGGCCTGCCACCCCATCCCAGGAGACCCAAGGTATGGGGTTGGGGTGGCAGAAGGTCACCACTGTGATTTCACAGGAGAATGTCTCCTTAAGAGACACATGCTGAAGTATTTAGGGTCCTTTGTTTACCACATTTATAACAGTAATTGCTTAGTCCAACATCTTGAACTATAAGCCCTGATCATTAACTGATAATAAAAAGATGAAACTATTATTTTAATAAGATTGTGTTAGAAATAGTATGCAAGGTGGAGTAAGGGAAGTTACATAAGAATTTGCTGTAATATAATAGAAACAATCTGAGCTGGGTCTTGATCAATGATCAGAACTATACTTGGCAGCAAAGTAGGAGAAGCAACACAGGCAGAGAGGTCAACATTATATGGTCAAGAAGGACAGGGAGCTTGTTTGGGATTAAATAATAGTCTGCAGCTGGAGCAGCGTCTGGCAATGAACAGAATGATGGGAGATAGGACTAGAAACATAGATTGCAACCAAATTGTGGGGGGCTTGAATGCCAAGGATTTGACTTGATTCTACAGGCAATAGGGCCATGAAATGTTATTAAATCAAGAAAGATGGGCCAGGCCTGGTGGCTGACACCTGTAATCCTAGCACTCTGGAAGGCTGAGACAGATAGATTACTTAAGCTCAGGAGTTCTAGACCAGCCTAAGGAAGAACAAGACCCTGTCGCAAAAAAAAAAATAGTCAGGCGTTGTGGTGGGCACTTGTAGTCCCAGCTACTCAGAAGGCTGAGGCAAGAGAATCACTTTAGCCCAAGAGTTTGAGGTTGCTGTGAGTAATGTGCAATGGCACTCTACTGAGGGTGATAAAGTATGACTCTGTCTCAAAAAAAATAAAATAAAATAAAATAAAGGCTCAGCACCCAGAGCTCAGGGGCTGGTGGGTTCGAACCCAGCCCCGGCCTGCTAAACAACAATGCAACTGCAATAACCAAAAAAAAAAAATAGCTGGGCATTGTGGTGGGTGCCTGTAGTCCCAGCTACTTGGGAGGCTGAGGCAAGAGAATCGCTTAAGCCCAAGAGTTTGAGGTTGCTGTGAGCTGTGATGCCACAGCTGTCTATGGAGGGTGACATAATGAGACTCTGCCTCAAGAAAAAAAAAAAGAAGAAAGATGTTTTGAAAAGACAGTAATAGAGCCAAATTGTGTGTGTGGGGGGGGGGGGCACGTGTGTGTGCACACTAAGTATTTTTCTTTAATTTTCTTACTTTTGAAATTCCACATTTCTTTTTTTCTTTTTTTTTTTTTTTTTGAAAAGTATATTTATTTCAGGTTAATGTGAGGGCACAACAACCAGGTCAAAATATTTGATTTTATTAGGTAGAGTCCCTCTTGTCGTTATGTCCCCCACACACAAGGTGTGCCAACCGCGCGGCCCCCACCCCGGTCCAGTCAGTGAGAGCACCCCAACCTCCTTTTCTTCCCCCTCCCTCCTCACCATTTCTCCCAACTTGAATTGAAATGAATTAAAGGAGTTTTTCTCCTATTGGGGCTGCATTAGATCACGTACTGGCTTCATACTAGTACTGAGGACATTGGATGATTGCTTTTCCATTCTTACGATACTTTACTAAGAAGAATGTGTTTCAACTCCATTCCAGGTTAATACAAAAGATGTAAAGTCTCCATCGTTTTTTTTAAGGCCATATATACCCAAAGCCAAGATTAAAATAAAAAAATTCAAGACAATACAAAATTTTAATTTTAAAGGACAAACACAATTCTGCCATCTCTTTCTAAATTTAGATTAGATAAGCCATAAATGACATAGTGTGCCCTAATAAAAATTAGAAAAAAAGTGTCAAGAAAATAATATTCCTGAGGGATCTAAATTTGCCAGCTAATGTTTGTCTCTTCAGATAAATATATCAAAATATTTTGTGACTTTCTCTGAATCTACTAAAAATGTCTTCTTAAGAGTTATAGTTGATTATTTTTGTAACTCCTGAATTTTTAGAATTATGCTTCCTTTTCAGGGTTTTTAAGTTCAGAGTGATAGTAATTATTAAGTTTTAGAGTCTTATTTTTTGCTCTTCTATTTAAAAACACAAAAAAGTCTTTGTTCCAATCTTGGCAATACTATTCTTTTTTTTTTTTAATTAGGTTTTACTGACGTGTTTCTGTCTCTGCTGGTGTTATGCTCACACACACAACAGCTAGATCAACAAAAAAAATCAAAGTGTCATTTTAATTTACTAAATTAAGCAAAGAGGAGATTTAAAAGCATACTATAACAAAACTTTTCATAGATAACAAATCAAATAGTAGTATTCGCAGTTGAATTGTAAGTAAGTTGAACTCTTTCCTTGGTGATAACAGATTTGTCCTTGGTGGTGTGTGACTACCAGGAGGCTGTTGTAAAAAGCCTCCTGTCATAGGGGGATGGGGCTGCTGCTGGAGAGCACTGGGAGACGGAGGCTTTCTCAGCAGAAAGGCTAAGTGCCGGCAGCACTCTGTACACCCTTCAATCTCAAACGACACGTCACAGAGCTCTCCTTCACTGACACCAAGGCTAAAGAACTTTTTTTGAAATATTTTTTCACCCTCCTGCAAACACAGAGTATTTCATCTGATCCCAGATTGCCTTCTACACATAAATCCTACAGGCCTGGGGAAAACTCAATTTCCACTGCATTTCCAAAGTATATGACACTAATTATAAAATCAGCTTTATTGAGATAGAATTTTTATACCATAGAATCTACCTGTTTAAAGTGTTTAAGTCAGCCAGGCACAGTGGCATGCTTCTCTAGCCTTCTCAGCTACTCTGGAGGCCAAGGCAGAGGATCACCTGAGCCTAGAAGTGTGAGGCCAGCAACATAGCCTGTCTCTTTAACAACAACAACAAAAAAATCCCGGGCTGGGTAGCTCACACCTGTAATCTTAGCACTCTGGGAGGTCAAATCTAGTGGATCAGCTAAGCTTAGAAGTTCAACATCAGCCTGAGCAATAGTGAGACCTCATCTCTACTAAAAATGGAAAAACTGAGGCAAGAGGATCACTTGAGCCCAAGAACTTGAGGTTACTTATAATGCCATAGCACTCTAGTCAGGGCAGCAGTGAAAGAGTCTCTCAAATAATAAAAAATAGGCTCAGCGCCTGTAGCTTAGCAGCTAGGACGCCAGCCACATACACGAGAGCTCGCAGGTTCAAATTCAGTCCAGGCCTGCCAAACAATGACAACTACAACAAAAAAATAGCCAATGGCTCCACGCCTGTAGCTCAGCAGCTAAGGCACTGGCCACATACACCAGGGCTGGCAGTTTGAACCCAGCCCAGGCCTGCCAAACAACAATAGCAAGTACGACAAAACAATAGCGAGGCATTGTGGCAGGGGTCTATAGTCCCAGCTACTTGGGAGGCTGAGGCAAGAGAATCGCTTAAACTCAAGAGTTTGTTGTGAGCTGTGACGCCACGGCACTCTACCAAGGGCGACATAGTAAGACTCTGTCTCAAAAAAGGGGGTGGGGGGGTTTATAATTCACTGGCTATAAAATTAATAACTCCTTTAAAGTGTGTAATTTAATGTTTTTAAGTATATTCACAAGGTTGTACAACCATCACCACTATCTAATTCAGAACATTTTCATTGCCCTCCCCTTAAAAAACATTGAACTTGTTAGCTGTCACTTCCAATGTTCCCTTTCCTCATCTCCCAGCAACTACTAATCAAATTTCTATCTCTGCAGATTTGCCTATTCTGGACATTTCATATAAACGAAGTTATATGACATGTGGTCTCTCAATTAGCATAATGTTTTCAAGTTTTCACAATGTTTTAAGGTTCATCCATGTTGGAGTACGCATTAATACTTTATTTGTTTTTGTGGCTGAATTTTTTTTCTTTTCTCTTTTTGGGTGATAAACTTGGAAGGTATTTATGACTGAATATTGAATGAATTTAATGAAAGTACCACTTTTTGGTTATCCATCTCCTTACTGTTAAGGTAAAGATCAAAGACACTTCATTTCTTTTCTTTTTTTTTTTTTTAAGTCATTTCATTTCTATGGCTTCTAAGACCCTTGATGATCCATTCCCTGCTACCACTCCTCCGCCCACTCTCACGGTGGAGTCACTGGGCTCCTTTCACTGCCTCACCTGAGCCTCCCTGTCCTCCACTCTGGCCCTTTGCACCTGCTGTTCCCCCTCTGCTTGCAATAGGACACACTGTCCGTGTCCTTCAGATCTCAGTTCAAATGTCCACCCCCCCACTCTCCCCCCCCCCCCCCGGGGCTGAGAAATGGTGTTTCTCCTCCTCAGCCAGGCAGGTGTCCTTGTTACTCACTGTCAGAGCATACTGCACTTGGCCTTGACAGCACAATCCTCAGCTGTATGCAGCTGCCTCTTTTGTCCCTTCATTGTATCCTCAGTGCCACATTATAGATGGTCAATAAATATGTGCTGACCCCATGACAAATTCAGACACAGATGAGCATCTAAGTAAGCAGGAGCAAGAGCATCAGAGACCTTCTAGTCCAACACCTTCCTTTAACTTTAGGGAAATTGAGGCCCAGTGAGGACTGATGACTTACCCAGTGTTACACAGCAAGTCAGGGGCAGAGCTGAATTTCTGACTCTTCATCCTGAGTCACTTTCATTGTTCCCAGTGTGATGCTCCTCACCTCACCCCAAGACCTGCCTGTCCCTGTCTGATTCATCCTTCAAGATACAATGGATTCCTAATATCCTTGGAAGTCAGTCCTTCCTTCCTCCCTTCCTTCTTTCCTCTTTCTCTCTCTCTCTCTGTCTCTCTCTCTTCCTCCCTCCCTCTTTCTTCTGTGGGTCAAGGGGGAGATAGAGTCTCACTCTGTCTTTCAGGGTAGAGTGGGATGGCATCATTATAGCTCACTACAATCTGAAACTCCTGTGCTCAAGGAATCCTCCAACCTCAGCCTCTCAAGTAGCTGAGACTATGGGTGGGAACTACCACATCCAGCTAATTTTTCTATTTTCTGTAGAGATGGGGGTCTCACTCTTGCTGGGGCTGGTCTCGAACTCCTGGCTTCAAGGGATCCTCCCTCCTTAGCCTCCCAAAGTTCTGGGTTTAGAGACATGAGACATGCCAGCCTAGGATGCCTTTCTTATTACACTTCAAACTCATCCCACTCTGACAAAGTTAGCGCTGGCTGCTCTTTCCTCTGTGCTCTCCAAACACCGTGAAGCTTCTGCTTACACTTGAGCTCTTTCAAGACAGGCACTGTGTCTGACTCCTCTGCCCCCAGGAACTGGGGGGATGAATTCAGATTCCGCAAGACAAATACAGTATGTAAGGTGTGCCAGGATACAGGAAAGACAGAAAAGTGGAATTATCAAGGAAGAATTATACCCTCCCAAACCCCTACCACCACTAGGCTCAGGCAATCATTGGCCTCCCTTCTGTCATTCTTGCCTATTCTGTATTTCTTTCCCCCCCCCCCTTTATTTATAAACCATGAATAAGTCAAAACTACTCATGGTGTTTCATAAATGTGGAATCATACAATATATGGTCTTCTGGGAATAGATTTTTCTCTTAAGCTAATGTTTTCAAGGTTCATCCATGTTATGGCACATATCTTAACTTCATTGCTTTTTATTGCTGAATGAGTATTCCATTGTATAGATGTACCATTGTTGTGCAAGGGATCGTGGAGTGACTGGCGTCACAGGTGTAAAGCCCACTCCTGAAATGGTATGAAAACAAGAAACGGCTACAGGTCTATTTCCAGTCAGCTTAAATAGCCAGCTAGTTACGTACACACTGTTGATCTATAATCACACAATAGCTTTACAAAACATAGGGTAAAACCCGATTAACTTTTTCTTGGTGCCTGCTGATTAACTAATATACATTTTTCTAACCAAAACCAGCTATCACATGAGTCATAGGTTAGCTGCTTTGCTCATGAGCCGAAAAGCCACAAGACCACAATAAAGAAAGCGTAGATTGCTCCTTAAAATCTCTGGAAACCCACAACAATCTGGGGGGCAGAAACTTAGTATCTCGCTTAACCATGGTCCTGACGCCGTACAGCGTACTGATTACATGACTTGCATGCATCAGCCCCTGAGCGGTATCTCTGGGAGTGGAGTTTTGGCTCCAATGCCCCCACAGCCACATTCCGAGGTCGCCAGGCCTACAAAGAAACCTAGGGCAACAAGGAATCTAAACTGCTTTTCTCAGGACACTTGGGCACAGAGCATATAGGCTTTTAGCCTATATACCACATTTTGTTTATCCTTTCATCAGTTGATGATCATTTAGATTAAGACTAAGATTTAACTTTTACAATTTCGGTGGAACTGCACACTTATACAGCCTCTTTGGAAAGAAGTATGGAGAATACCCAAAGAACTCAAAATAAACCTTCCATTTGATCCTGCAATCTCATAACTAGGCATCTACCCAGAAGAAAAATAATCATTTTATCATAAGGACATTTGAGCTAGATTGTTTATCACAGCTCAATTTATAATAACCAAGATGTGGAAACAAACTAAGTGCCCATCAATCCATGAATGAATTAATAGACTGTGGTATATGTATACCATGGAATATCATTCAGCCATAAAAAAAAGGATGAAGGGCGCTGCCTGTGGCTCAGTGAGTAGGGCGCTGGCCCTATATACCGAGGGTGGCAGGTTCAAACTCGGGCCTGGCCAAACGGCAACAACACAAAAAATAGCTAGGCATTGTGGCAGGTGCCTGTAGTCCCATCTACTCAGGAGGCTGAGGCAAGAGAATTGCCTAAGCCCAAGAGCTGGAGGTTGCTGTGATCTGTGATGCCACGGCACTCTACCGAGGGTGACAAAGTAAGACCCTGTCTCAAGAAAAAAAAAAGATGGAGACTTTATATCTTTTGTATTAACCTGGATAGGGTTGAAACACATTCTTCTTAGTAAAGTATCACAAGAATGGAGAAGCAAGTATCCAATGTACTCAACACTAATAGGAAGCTAGTAGACAAACTAATACACATCCACATAAGAGAAAAACTCAATTCAATCAAGTTGGGGGGCAAGGGATTAGGGGGCTCCCACCTAATGGGCACAATGTAAGGGTATATGGCACACCTCCTGGGTGCAGGACACAACTACAACATGGACTTTACCTAACAAATGCAAATATTGTACCTAATCATTCATACCCTCATCTTAATCTGAAATTTTATTTTTTTTAAAGACAGAGTTTCACTTTATTGCCCTCGGTAGAGTGTCGTGGCATCACAGCTCACAGCAACCTCCAAGTTCTGGAGCACAAACTGTTGTGCTCAAGCAATTCTCTTGCCTCAGCCTCCCGGGTAGCCGGGACTACAGTTGCCCGCCCCAATGCTCAGCTATTTTTTGTTGCAGTTGTCACTATTATTTTAGCTGGCCGGTGCTGGGTTCAAACCCGCCACCCTCAGTATATGGGGCTGGCGCCCTACCCACTGAGCCATAGGTGCCGCCCAATCTTAAATTTTAAAAAATAGTACACCTATATAGGGCACTTACTATAAGAAAAAAAAAGACTAAATTTTAATGTTAAATTGTTGATAAACTCATACTAACAAAATATAGCAAACTAAGGTTCCTGTGCAGTATATTCTGAGAAGTTACTAACTCTATGACATTATTTTAAATAGAGGATAGTTACAAAGTAAGAAGAAACTGTATTACTTATATTCTAAAATTGAATAACGTAAAATAATTTGAAGAGAAGGGAAAACATGGTGAATATGTGAAAAGTAGTCATCCCGGCCATATGACAGCCCAGTTCTTTGAGCTCTAGAGTTAGGCTTTAGTAGGCCATGCCAAACCATGTTGAAGTCTGAGACAAAAGAAAAAACACACATCCCTATATACGTGTTTTCATATACATTTGTGGTGATTTTTTTCATAAATAGATTTTTGAAAATATTAATGAGTTTGTTTCTATTAACACCAGAAAAGTAAAGTGATACTAAATTCCAATTCGTATATAAATAAAATATTTAAAATGAAATAATGTTGTGAGGCCGGGAGTGGTGGTTCATGCCTGTAATCCTAGCACTTGGGAGGCTGAGGCAGGTGGATTGCCTGAGCTCACAGGTTCGAGACCAGCCTGAGCCAGAGCAAGACCTCATCTCTAAAAAATAGCCGGGCATTGTGGCAGGCACCCATAGTCCCAGTCACTGGGGAGGCTGAGGCCAGAGAATTGCTTGAACACAACAGTTTGAAGTTGCTGTGAAGTATAAGGCCATGGCACTCTACCAAGGGACACAAAGTAAGACTCTGCCTCAATTAAAAAAAAAAAAAAAAAAAAGAATGTGAATTTTGAAACACTTTTCAGTTTTTCAGTATTTTACAAGTACTTTAATATTCTGGGAAGTAAACAACCACTTTATACTACCTTCATAAAATTGGCTGAGGACTCTCTATCTCTAATTTCAGGAACAAAAGAGCTCCGTGTACCTATTCCTGTATAAGGTTTGATAAAACTCATTTGGTATGCTTTTCTAAGTAGGCCTTTTAAACTACTGATCTAATGTGTTAATGTTTAGGGTATTATCCAGGTTTTCTATCCTCTCTTGAGTTATTTCTGGTGATTTATATTTTCCTAATTAATTACCTATTTTCCTGTAAGCTTTCAAATTTACTGGCGTGAAATTATTCATAGGTACTCATTAAGATTTTTCATCTCTATTATGTGTGGTCCCCCTCCTTTTTCATTCCTAATATTATTTATTTTTGCCTTTGCTTTTTTTCCTGAAACAATTTTACCAGGGTTTATTGCACTTTTTTTTTTTTTTTTTTTTTTTTTTAATCACAGAACTAGCTTTCAGTTGTTCATGCTCTCAAATGTTTGTTTCCTTCTCTAGGACATTACTCTAGGCCAAGACTTCATGGCTAAGACATCAAAAGCACAGGAAACAAAAGCAAAAATACACGAATGGGACTATAGTAATCTAAAAAGTTTCAGCACAGCAAAGGAAACAATCGACAGAGTGAAGACACAACCTCCTGAATTAGAGAAGATATTTGCAAACTATTCATCTGCCAAAGGACTGATACTCCAAAATATACAAGAAAAGTAATTCAACAGAAAACAAACAAACAAATAATCCCATTAAAAAGTAGAGAAAGAACCTGAAAGACATTTCTCAAAAGAAGATACACAAATAGCCAACAGGTATATGAAAATATGCTCAACATAACTAATCACCAAAAAAAAATGCAACTCAAAACCACAGTGATCGACTGGGCACAGTGGCTCACGCCTGTAATCCTAACACTCTGGGAGTCCAAGGCAGGCAGATCATCTGCACTGAGTTCAAGACCAGCCTGAGCTAGAGTGAGACCCCACCTTTAAAAATAGCCAGGCATAGTGGTGGATGCCTATAGTCCCAGCTACTTGGGAGGCTAAGGCAGGAGAATCGCTTGAGCTCAGGAGCCTGAGGTTGCTGTGAGCTATGACTCCACAGCACTCTACCAGGGGTGATAAAGTGAGACTCTGTCTCAAAAAAAAAAGAAAAAAAGAAAGAAAAGGCATAGTGAGGGCCCGCTGGTGGCTCATACCTATAACCCTAGCATTAGGGGCAGCCAAGGTAGAAGGATCACTTGAGGCCAGGAGCTCAAGACCAGACAGAGCATCGTATGGAGACCCTGTCTTGTACAAAAAAAGAAAAAAGGACAAGAAAAGAAAAATGATGGTGGTGCATGCTTACAGTTCCAGATACTCAAGAGACTGAAGCAGGAGGATCTCTTGAGCCCAAGACTTGGACGTTGCAGTGACTTAAAAAAGGGCCACCGCACTGTAGCAGGAGTGTCTGAGCAACACTCTTCCTTAAAGGTGGTGTGAGCCACCACGCCTGTAATCCTAACACTCTGTGAGGCCAAGGCAGATGGATTGTTTGAACTCAGGAATTAGAGACCAGCCTGAGCAACAGTGAACCTGTTGGCTTGGTGCCTGTAGCTCAAGCAGCTAAGGCGCCAGCCACATACGCCATATCCAGCCCGGGCCTGCCAAACAACAATGACAACTACAACCAAAAAAAGAGCTGGGCAGGGGAGTGCCTGTGGCTTAGTGGGTAGGGTGCCAGCCCCATATCCCAAGCGTGGCGGGTTCAAACCCAGCTCCAGCCAAACTGCAACAAAAAAGTAGCCGGGCGTTGTGGTGGGCGCCTGTAGTTCCAGCAAGAGGCTGAGGCTACAGAATTGCCTAAGCCCAGGAATTGGAGGTTGCTGTGAGCTGTGACGCCATGGCACTCTACTGAGGGCGATAAAATAAGACTCTATCTCTACAAAAACAATAAATAAATAAATAAATAAATAAATAAAAATAGTCAGGCATTGTGGCCTGTAGTCCCAGCTACTCAGGAGGCTGAGGCAAGAGGATTACTTGAGCCCAAAAGTTTGAGGTTGTTGTGAGCTAGGACACTCTACTGAGGGCAACAAAGTGAGACTGTCTCAAAAAAAAAAAAAAAATCGAAAAACAAAAATAACTGCAGTGATAAATCATCTTACCCTAGCTAGAATGACTATTATCAAAAATAAAAAAAAAAAAAATGATGCTACTAAAATTGGACCCATACAGAGAATATTAGCTTGGTCCTTGAACAAGAATGACATGCAAATTCGTGAAGTGTTCCATATTAAAAAAAATAATGGCCAGGTGCAGTGGCTCCACCTGTAATCCTAGCACTCTGGGAGGCCAAGTTCCGGATTTCTTGAGCTCAGGAGTTCAAGACCAGCCTAAGAGTGAAACCCATCTCTACCAAAAAAAAAAAAAAAAAAAGGTGGTGCCAGTAGCTCAGAGGTTAGGGCACCAGACACGTACACTGAGGCTGGAGGGTTCAAACCTGGCACAGCTAAACAACAATGACAAACTGCAAGAAAAAATAGACAGGCTGCCTTGGTACCTAAAGCTCAGCGGTTAGGGTGTCAGCCATATACATAGGGGCTGGCAGGTGGGAACCCAGCTGGACCTGCTAACCAACAATGACAGCTACAACAAAAAAATAGCTGGCATTGTGCCTGGGCACCTGTAGTCCCAGCTACTTGGGAGGCTGAGGCAAGATAATCACTTAAGCCCAAGAGTTTGAGCTTGCTGTGAGCTGTGACGTCACAGTACTCTACCAAGGGTGACATAGGGAGACTCTGTCTCAAAAAAAAGAAAAGAAATTACATTCTTCATTCTTACTGTATATTTCATACATTGATATTCTACAACTCATATACAAAACACATGCAGTATTTTATTATTTTACAAGATCATTTCTTTCTCTTTTAGAGGTTTGATTATTTATTGTCTTTTTTTGTTGTTGTTTGGCAGGGTGTTGGTAGAGATGAAGTCTCACTTTGTTGCCCAGGCTGATCTTAAACTCCTAGCCTCAAGCAATCCTCCTGCCTCAGCCTCCCAAAGTACCATAGTACCATACCGCCATGTTTAGCCAAGATAATTTCTGTTACGTTCATTTAGGGGTCTTAGATTTAACTTCAATAAAATATCACTATTCCCTCTCTCCATACACTATTAAGACAGAATTCTACCGTTTTATTACCCCTTCCTCCCTAAAACTGTTTTCATTTAATTTGTTGATTTTTTTCTTGGATATTTATTTCCTGAGGCATTAATTTTCTAATTGTAAATACCAATGTTTGTTTTTGTTGTTGTTTGTTTTTTGAGACAGAGTCTCTCTTTGTCGGTCTCTGTGAAATACTGTAGTGTCATAGCTCACAGCAACCCCAAGCTCTTGGGCTCAAGCAATCCTCTTGCCTCAGACTCCCTAGAACCTGGGACTACAGATGCCCACAACTCCTGGCTATTTTTAGAGATGGGTCTCCTAACTCAGGCTGGTCTCCAACTCCTGAGCTCAGGCCATCTATCAGTTTGAGCCTGCCAGAGTGCTAGGATTACAGGTGTGAGCTGCTGCCCTCCCCCCTCCCCCCCCCAATGTTTATTAAAGTAACAGTAATACTGTTTATAGTGCTTAGCAGCTGGAACTAGAAATCTGATACTATTCAGATGCTAATTGGCTTGACTGCAGCATGCCTTTGGTGGGATGTAGATGACGATCTTCCCTCGGGTAAAAAGTACAAATAACCACAAGCAAATGGACATTAAAATAATAACTCGTTTGAAGTCATACATATCAAAATGCTTCCAGGGCGGCGCCCTGTGGCTCAAAGGAGTAGGGCACCGGCCCCATATGCCGAAGGTGGCAGGTTCAAACCCAGCCCCGGCCAAAAAAAAAAAAAAAAAAAAAATGCTTCCAGATGAAAGAGTATGGGAAGAGTGTGGGACACTATGGCAACACCTAAGAGACTTAGAAATAATATTCATAATGATGATGCACAGATCAGTAAACTTCTGGGGAAAAAAGCACTATTCTGTTATTGTTGTCATCAAGGGAAAAAAGTACAACATTCCCCACCTGGTGGCGCCTGTAGCTCAGTGGGTAGGGCGCCAGCCACATACACCCAGGCTGGCTAAAACAACAATGACAACCGCAACTAAAAAATAGCCAGGCGTGGCTCTGTGCCCATAGCATAGTGGTTATGGCGTCTGCCACATGCACCGAGGCTGGCAGGTTCAACCCCAGCCCAGGCCAGCTAAACAACACTGACAACTGCAACAACAACAACAAAAAAGCCAGGTGTTGTGGCAGGTGCCTGTAGTCCCAGCTACTTGGGAGGCTGAGGCAAGAGAATCACCTAAACCCAAGAGTTTGAAGTCACTGTGAGCTGTGACGTCATAGCACTCTGCCGAGGGTGACAAAGTGAGACTCTGTCTCAAAAAAAAAAAAAAAAATAGCTGGGAGTTGTGGCGGGCACCTGTAGTCCCAACTACTGGGGAGGCTAAGGCAAGAGAATCGTGTAAGCCCAAGAGTTGGAGGTTGCTGTGAGCTGTAACGCCACAGCACTCTACCCAGAGCGACAGCTTGAAACTCTGTTTCAAAAAAAACAAACACAAAAACAAAAACATATATGCCCCAGGATTATCATTATACAAAAACATAATTTATAAAGACTGGAAGGAAAATGAGAAGAAATGGAAAATAGGGTGGCACCTGTGGCTCAAGGCCATAGGGCACCAGCCCCATATGCTGGAGGTGGCACGCTCAAACCCAGCCCCAACCAGAAACTGAAAAAAAAAAAGAAAGAAAAAAAAAGAAATGGAAAATAATTACTGAGATAGGATTAAAGGATTGTTTTTATTTTATTTTATTTTATTTTATTTTATTTTATTTATTTTTGGAGACAGAGTCTTGCTTTGTTGCCTTCAGTAGAGTACTGTGACGTCATAGCTCACAGCAACCTCAAACTCTTGGGCTCAAGTGATTCTCTTGCCTCAGCCTCCTGAGAAGCTGGGACTACAGGTGCCCGCTGCAACGCCCAGCTATTTTTAGAGGAGGGGACCTTGCTCAAGCTGGTCTTGAACCCCTCAGCTCAAGCAATCCATGGGCTTTGGCCTCCCAGAGTACTTTATTGACCCAAAAGTGCTAGGATTACATGTGTGAGCCGGGGTTGGGTGGCGCCTGTGGCTCAGTGGATAGGGCACCAGCCCCATATACCGAGGGTGAGCTGTGTAACAAAAAAAAGCCAAAACTGCAACAACAAAAATAGCCGGGCATTGTGTCAGGCGGCTGTAGTCCCAGCTACTTGGGAGGCTAAGGCAAGAGAATTGCCTGAGCCCAGTAGTTGGAGGTTGCTGTGAGCTGTGATGCCACAGTACTCTACCAAGGGCAATAAAATGAGATTCTGTCTCTAAAAAAAAAAAAAAAAAAAAAAGAGCCATGGCTGGCCTTGATTGTTTTTATTTTGGTAGTAAAATTTAAGAGTTTAGTTAGAAATAAAACATCATTAACATTGTATTAACAAGAAAGCAAGTTAAAAACCAACCTTTCTTGCATTAAACAGGAACAGTACTTTTAAACTTTTAAGAAAATAAGAATATTTGCAAGTAGTAGGTTGGGTGTAGTGTCTCAGGCCTGTCAACCCAGAACCTTGGGAGGCTAAAGTGGGAAGGTTATTTGAGGCCAGGAGTTCAAGACCAGCCTAGACAATGGCAACATTGCTAGACATCATCTCAACAAAAAATAAAAATAAGTAGACAGGGGCGGCACCTGTGGCTCAAAGGAGTAGAGCACTGGCCCCATATACCAGAGGTGGCAGGTTCAAACCCAGCCCTGGCCAAAAACTGCAAAAAAAGAAAAAAGTAGCCAGGCTGGTGGTCCTAGCTCCTTGGGAGGCTGAGAGGTGAGGTATTCTAGGTTATGGTGACCTGGCCACTGCACTTCAGACTGGGTGACAGTGAGTCTTTAAAAGAAAAGAAAAAAGGCTTGGTGCCTGTAGCACAGGCAGCTAGGGCACCAGACACATACACTGGAGCTGGCAGGTGTGAATCCAGCCTGGGCCAAAAAATAGCCAGACGTTGTAGTGGGCGCCTGTAGTTCCTGAGGTTGCTGTGAGCTGTGACGCCACAGCACTCTACTCAATGTGACAACTTGAGATTCTGTCAAAAAAAAAAAAGAAAAGAAAAGAAAAAAAAAAGCAAGCCAGGGCTGGTGGCTCACACCTCTAATCCTAGCACTCTGGGAGACCACAGTGGGTGGATTGCTTGAGTTCAGGAGTTCAAAACTTGTGAGCAAGAGTGAAACCCTGTCTATACAAGAAAAGAAAGAAAGAAAAAATTTCCAGGTGTAATGGCATCTGCCTATAGTCCCAGCTACTCAGGCAGAAGAGGCAGGAAGACTGCTCGAACCCAGTAGTTTGAGGTTGCTGTGAATATGATAACTCCACGGCACTCTATTCAGGGTGACAGAATGAGATGCTAACTCAAAAAATAAATAAATAAAATAACTGTTTAATTATATTACATTTGGGGGGTTTTAATATTATTTTATTTATTTATATAATTTTTTTTTAATCTTTGGAAACAGTCTCCCTTTGTCACCCTTGGTAGATTGCTATGGCGTCATAGTTCACAGCAACCTCAAACTCCTGGGCTCAAGCGATTGTCTTGACTCAGCCTCCCAAGTAACTGGGACTACAGGAGTCCACTACAATGCCTGGCCTTTTTTTTTTTTTTTTTTTTTTTTAGACAGAACCTTAAGTTGTCGCCCTGTGTAAAGTGCCAAGGCATCACAGCTTATAGCAACCTCCAACTCCTGGGCTTAAGTGATTCTCTTGCCTCCACCTCCCAAGTAGTTGGGACTATAGGCACGGGCCACAATACCCGGCTATTTTTTGGTTGCAGCTGTCATTGTTGTTTGGCAGGCCCAGGCTGGATTTGAACCCGCCAACTCAGGTGTATGTGGCTGGCGCCTTAGCCATTTGAGCCACAGGCGCTGAGCCTATATTAAATTTTGAAACAGAATATTGTAAATCACAGAAAACAAAATCTTAGAGACAGACAGTCTTTAAAACACTTCAAAGTGTTCTTTTAATCAAAACATGGTCAATCTTTCTCAGGGGTGGGAAAAATCCGAAGAAGTTAGATGAAAGAACTCTTTGATTTATCTGAAAAGGACTTAAGCATTTTTAAATTCCATATGCTTTTACAACCTTTTGATTTATTTGGTCTTATGTTTCTTGGCATCGTTGAAATTTTCATTGCTGTTCCTCATGAGAGGGACATGCCTACATTAATAAAGGAACGTGTGTTCAAGAACATGTGTTAATTTTCTGTTTGAGTATTTCTTAAGAAGGACAGTAATACTTTTTCTTTATTCAACAACTTCTAGAGAAAAATTTTGCAATTTTTCATTTTTCAAAGGTTCAAAATAGTAACTTAGATGGAAAGTTTGAATTATGTAATAAACAATGCCAAGTTTCAGAGCCTAAAGCAAACGCCTTTGGCTGGGACTTGGGAAGAAGGGATAACAGTGGAGTTCTCAAACAGAGAGAGGAATCAGCTACTGTTGAATCTTCTAAGATCTTTATTGACCGAAAAAGTCTCTCACTGTCCTCAGACACAAGCACCTGAAGGACATGCCCCATTCATTTTGGGCATTCTCCATTGCCTAAGGTGAGAACACTCAGGACTAGCTGGGTTGCTGTCTATTTGGGAATGGGGGAAGGGAGGAGCTTGTAGGGAGGGGGTTGGGAAATGGAAGAGACTTGAGAACTAGTGATCTAAAACTAAGGAGAGCACCAAGTGTTAGATACTCTTGTACAACTAAACTCATTCCTTATCTGAACGTTACTTACAGAGCACAACCACAGTCAGGGTTCTGTGGGAGGCAGAGAGAAAGGGTCAGTTAATCTTTTTGAGTAATGTAGCATCTACCAACATAGTGCTCTGGTATTTTGGTTAGTCTGATATATTTGATGTTTACAAAAGACAGCTAACTGTGAAGCAGGAATTTCCCAACCACTGTACTTCAAAGATTTCACAAAATTTCCCACGGTATATAATCCCCTCAGCTCTCAGAAAGTTGAATTATGAGCAGTTGTCTCTATTTATCCCAGCATGTCAGTTTGAGAAGCACTGCCAAAGGCACAAGATGGTTAAACATTTTGTAACTAATAGTCAAATGTGGTTTGCAATTCATGTACACTAAAATTCATATACACTCAAAATAGGATCTACAGACTAGAAGTACTGACATCATCTGGAAGTTTATTAGAAATGCAGAATTTCAGGCCTATTCCAGGCCCATGCTAAAGACTTGAGTACACTGCACTAATTAGTTGCCTAACTTTTGTCAACAATGTCATGCAAAGGCTATACTTTTTTTTTTTTTTTTTTGAGACAATCTCACTTGTAGAGTGCTGTGGCATCACAGCTCACAGCAACCTCAAACTCTTGGGCTCAAGCAATTCTCTTGCCTCAGCCTCCCAAATAGCTGAGACTACAGGAGCCTGCCACAATGCCCGGCTATTTTTAGAGATGGGATCTTGCTCTGGCTCAGGTTGGTCTCGAACCTGTGAACTCAGGCAATCTACCCATCTAGGCCTCCCGGAGTACTAGGATTACAGGCATGAACTACCACACCCAGCCAACTTTTTTTTTTTTTTTGCAACAGAATCTTGGTCATCCTCAGTAGAGTGCTGTTACATCTTAGCTCACAGCAACCTCAAACTCTTGGGCTCAGGCAATCCTCTTGTCTCCATCTCCAGATTAGTTGGAACTACAGGTGCCCATTGCAACTCCTGGCTATTTTTAAGAGACAGGATCTCACTCTTGCTCTTGCTCGGGCTGGTTTCGAACTCGTGAGCTCAAGCAAATTACCCGCCTTGGCATCTAAGTGCTGGGACTACAAGCATGAGCCACTGTGCCCGGCCTTATATTTTTCTGAAAAATAATTATTTAAAGTAGCCAGGCACGGTGGCTTATGTCTCTAATTCTAGCACTTTGGGAGACTAGGCAAGTAGATTCCTTGAGCTCAGAAGTTGGAGACCTTGTCTCTACTAAAAATAGAAAAACAAGCTGGGTGTAGTGGTAAGCGTCTGTAGTCCCAGCTACTCGGGAGGCTGAGACAAGAGGATAACTTATGGCCAATAGTTTGAGGTTGCTGTGAGCTGCACTTACCAAGGGTGACAGAGTGAGACTGTCTCAGAAAAAAAATAAAAATTATTTCAAATATACCCACTGTTGCTGCATCAGCACAAACACCAGGGTTTCAGAAATGTTATTGACTAACTACAAAATTATACAATTGTTCCAGAAATTTTGAAAATTCAGAAAGTAGGAAAAAGTATCCATAATAAAAAATATATATTTGTAATTCCATCCCCCTTTCTGCCATAAAACATAAATATATATATTTTACAAAATTGAGATCAGACCATATATACAAGATTTATAGCTTATTATTTTTATTTATCATGATTAATTTCATCAGTGCTTGTTTGAAAAATTAGATTGTTGACTATTTAAGATTTCCTGAGTGTGCATAAAGTCAAATGAGGAGTGTAGGCAGGCCATAGATGTGCCGTCCAATTCTCTAATGTCAAGGTTGGTATTTTAGACATGCCACAGGGGCCTTAGACATTCTCTTGTTTAAACTTTTTAGTTATAGTTGGAGAAATTGAAGCACAGGAAGAAAAATGATTTGTCAAAGATAATTTGCCTAGGTAAACAAAATTATTGATTGCACCAGGACCTGATGTAGGGTGACCAGCTGTCTCAGCTGACCTAGAACTGAGAGATTCCAGAGATAAGAGATTTTCAGAGCTAAAGCCGGAACAGTCTCAGGCAAACCCGAACAGTTGGTTGCTCTATTGCTAGGCCCTGGAGACAGAACAACCTAGGAGATACGACTTCTGCTCTCAAAAGGGAAAGACACCTTTGTGAATAAATTACTGCAATGTGGGGTGATGAGTATCAGAAAAATACCCACGCTGTGCAGGAGGCAAGACTTCTGGGATCCCGAAACCTATAGAACAAGAAGAGAGTTAAGCAGATGAAAGCCAGAGTGGGAATGGTACCGTTTGGAAAGAATCCACTCTGAAGGATTAGTACAATAATAGACACAGTCATATCTGGAGAAAATAATAGCTAAGAATTTACTGTGCACCAGGCACTATGTTGTATATTATCTCCTTTAATCTTCACAACTCCACAAGGTTGGATTCGTCATATAAATGATGAAGATGCAATTGGATGGTTTTAGGCAAAAGAGCAATATAATGTGTGCTTTAAAGATAAAGGATTTCTATGGCAGTATATAAAAGCTTTTTTTAAAACTTGGAACTTAGGGCCTATCATGAAACTTAACATCATCTCTCAAACGCAGTTTCATAAAGAGATTTACAATACCATTTAAAACCAGCGTCTTCTATTCTTTTTATTTCCTGTTTCTTTCTATTGCCTCTATTCTGCCACTGGCTTTCTACCAATGCACAAAACTGTTAAGGAAGTTGTGATTAGGTTTTGTAACAAGGGCTCCCTCTGTTGGCTGTGTAGCAACAAAACAGCAAACATTTGACAAGCAGAAACAATCACTTTGAATCTTTACAGAAGTTCTTTTTTATTTGTTTTGCTTTTTAAATCAGAAATCTGGGTGGCACTTGTGGCTCAGTGGGCAGGGCGCCGGCCCCATATACCGAGAGTGACGGGTTCAAACCCGGCCCCGGCCAAACTGCAACAAAAAATAGCCAGGCGTTGTGGTGGGCACCTGTAGTCCCAGCTACTCGGGAGGCTGAGACAAGAGAATTGCTGAAGCCCAGGAGTTGGAGGTTGCTGTGAGCTGTGACACCATAGTACTCTACTGAGGGCGATAAAGTGTGAGGCTCTGTCTCAAAAAAAAAAGAAAAAGGCAAGGAAAGAGAATTTTCCTTCCAAAAAATGCTTACCCTCAAAACCAAAACAATTCTTTTATTTGTTTAGCTTGCTTAAACCCTTCCCTTGGCTCATCATTCTTTTTAGGATAAAATATTGCCTGAACTGTCCAGTTCTCCAGAGTCATATCTGTGTACCTCACACACAAACCATTAGGATTGATAGATGTTTGGTGTGGAATTGGTCGATCTTTATTTCATCTGTTCAAGAAATAAAAAAATACAAAATATTATGGTATGACTTTTTCATGTACCAGCTAATATCAAATACAATATAGATTATTAAAAAGTATGTTGATCATGGCTTGGCACCTGTAGCACAGTGGTCACAGCGCTGGCTATATACACCCAGGCTGGCGGGTTCAAACCCAGCCCAGGCCAGCTAAACAACAATGACAACTGCAACAACAACAACAACAAAAAAAAAAAAAAATAGCCAGGCATTGTGGTGAGCACCTGTAGTCCCAGCTACTTGGGAGGCTGAGTCAAGAGAATCGCTTAAGACCAAGAGTTGGAGGTTACTGTGAGCTGTGACGCCACAGCACTCTACCAAGGGCAACATAGTGAGACTGTCTCAAAAACAAAAAGTATGTTGACCATATTCGTGTATTTTAAACAAAGATCCACTCAGGTGCAAGTAATAAAAAATCCAACTGAGGCTGGGTGTAGCGGCTCATGCCTGTAATCCTATAACTCTGGGAAGCTGAGACAAGAGGATTGCTCAAGCTCAGGAGTTAAAGACCAGCCTGAGCAAGAGTGAGATCCCATCTCCACTAAAATTAGAAAAATTAGCCAGGCATGGTGGCAGGTGCCTATAGGCCCAGCTACTCAGGATGCTGAGGCAGGAGGATCATTTGAACCCAGGAGATTGAAGTTGCTGTGAGCTAGGCTGAGGCCCTGGCATGCTAGCCTAGGGCAACACAGTGAGGCTCTGTCTCAAAAAAAAAAAAAAATCCAACTCAAATCGCCTGAATTGGGCCAGGCACAATGGCTCACACCTGTAATCCTAGCACTTGAGAGGCCAAAGCAGGTAGATTGCCTGAGCTCACAGGTTCAAGACCAGCAAGACTTCATCTCTCAAAATAGCTGCATTGGCTTGGCCTGTGGCCACAAATAGCCTGTAGCTCAAGGGCTAAGGCACCAGCCACATACAACTGAGCTGGCGGGTTCAAATCCAGCCCAGGGCCCGCCAAACAACAATGACAGCTGCAACCAAAAAATAGACAGGCGCTGTTGTGGGTGCCTGTAGTCCCAGCTACTTGGGAGGCTGAGGCAGGAGAATCGCTTGGGCCCAGGAGTTGGAGGTTGCTGTGAGCTGTGATGCCACAGCACTCTACCCAAGTGACAGCTTGAGGCTCTGTCTCAAACTAAATAAATAAATAAATAAAAATAAAAATAGCCAGGCATTGTGGAGGGTGCCTGTAGTCCCAGCTACCCGGGAGGCTGAAAAGTTTGAGGTTGTTGTGAGCTGTGATGCCACAGAACTCTACCAAGGGCAACAAAGTGAGACTCTGTCTCAACAACAACAATAAAAAATTACCTGAATTAAAGAAAGGATTTATTGGCAAATGTAGCTGAAAGTCAAGGAATAACGCAGGCTTCAGAGCAATTCAATCAGAGCTTCTCTTCTATTGCTCTTCAGTTGTCTCATCTAGGACCTCCTGTATATGTTGGTATGTTGGCTGTATCTTTGGACAGGCTTTTCCCAATTTTCCCATGGATGTAAATAAGCTGCTTCAGCCTCCCCAGTGGCTGAGACTACAGATGCCCACTACTATACCTGGTTAACTTTTTTTTTAAGACAAGGTCTCTCTGGGAGGCTGAGGCAGGTGGATTGCCTTGAGTTTATGAGTTCAAGATGAGCCTGAGCAAAAGCAAGACCTCTGTGTCTAGTAAAAATAGAAAAAATTAGGCAAGAGGCTCATTTGAGCCCAAGAGTTGGAGGTTGCTGTGAGCTCTACCAGGGCAACAGCTTAAGCCTCTGTCAAAGGAAAGGAAAGGAAAGGGAAGGGAAGGGAAGGGAAGGGAAGGGAAGGGAAGGGAAGGGAAGGGAAGGGAAGGGAAGGGAAGGGAAGGGAAGGGAAAACAAAAAAAAAAAAATAAAA
>CAUYPK010020458.1:0-10817 GCA_963574355.1 Loris lydekkerianus | reverse complement strand
AAAAAGAGAAAAAATAAAATAAAAAAGCAACAACAATCAAAAACAAAAAAATTATATATATATATATATATATATATATATATATATATGGTAGGGATTCAATTTTGGTAGGAATATGTTTATGCTGCAATATACTTCTTGAACAGCGAGGGGTGCCTTGAATTTGGGGGACAAACAACACAGCTGCTAATTTCTCTCTGATTCCCAAGTTTAGAGCAGTCTGCCAGCTTATTTGCGGTGCCTGTTGACCTCAGCACCCAGCCCTGCAGAACTGGGACTCCACATTTCTCAATAAATCTTTAGCTACATGTCTGTACAACCATTCCCATGGGTAGTGGGGGCCCCCGAGGCCGGTCCTGATTGAAGAGCTGCTCTCTGTAGGTGGAACTCCAACTGCCATGCCCTAAGTCCCCAGCAAGAGGCCCGCCCACACAACGGCCTGCTGTTCTCTACAATGACATGACCCTGGTGGGGAACTTTTCCCCTGAATGGGGGCATTGCCACTCTGGACAGCACCCCAACTGGCCCCACAAGTCTATTCAGGAGAGCCTACTTCTTCAATCTTCCCACAGTCCCTGAGCCTGATACAGGCAAAGGTATCAGGCACCAAGCAAGATGTCCACTTATATACCCCAGCAAGAGGCCTGCCCACACAATGGCTTGTCAATCTCCACAATGTCGTGTCCCCCAATTGGGAACTTTCCCCCTGCACAATGTTTCACCCACTGCCAAGCCGGAACAGGAAGTCTCCAGACAACATCTCAAACTGACCTCCAAATTCTGCTTGGGAGAGCCTACTTCTTTAATCTTCCTAGAGTTCCTGAGCCTGATATGAGCAGAGGTCTGCTTCCCGCAGGTTCCCAGAAAGATCTCCTCTTTTACCCGCCACAGCTTCCTTCTGTCTGGGAAGCTTTTCCATATGGATGCTTCACCAATTGCTAACCACACTAGAGCCACTCTTGCCCGCAATCCAATCTGGCCACCAAATTCCACTCAGGAGAGCACCTACCCCAAAAAGGTTAACTGGAAGAAGTTACCCCCTTGGACCTTGCCACTGCAAGTGCTATGAGTGCCGCCCACCCACTGCCACCACGGCTTGTGTGCACTGGCAGAAACTTGCCCAAGTGTTGTAGTTATCCTTTTATCGGGCCAAATCCAGCTGTCCACCTCCACGCTGCACACTCCAAGCCACCACTGCACATCAATATTGCACACTAGGACAGATCCAACCCTCTCCTTCTGCCCTTTTTGCTCTAGGAAGGCTCAGCTAAACGTCCTTCCTGACCGCCATCATGTTCTGCCTCTGAAAATTCTTAAAGAAAAAAAGTAGAACTCTCCTTTGATCCCGAAATTCCATTACTAAGTATCTACACAGAAGAAAAATCATTTTATCCTAAGGACATTTGCATTCGAATATTTATAGCAGCAATTCACAATTTCAAAGATGTAGAAATAACCCAAGTGCTCATCGATCATTGAATGTATCATTAAACTGTGGTATATGTATTATGTGGATTACTATTCAGCCATCAAAAAGATGGAGAACCCGTTTTGTATTTACCTGGATGGATTTGGAGAACATTCTCCTAACTATCTCAAAGATGGAAAAGCAAGCACCCATGTACTCAGTTCTAATCTGAAACTAGTAAATTAACAGCTATAGGCACACATGAGAGAAAATTACTAATTTAAGAAGGTTGGGGGCCTTGGGGCTTGGCAAGTTCCCCAGATATCAGGCGCAATGTAGCAGTATATGGCACAATTCCTGGGTGAAGAACACAACTAGATCTCATATTTTGGACTTTATCTTTCAAACACAAATAAGGTAATCTGATCACATGTACATTCATACTAACCTGAAATGACACTTGCACTAGACTGTTTATCACAGCTCGATTTACAATTGCCAAAATGAGGAAACAGCCTACATTCTCATCAACCCAGGAATGGATTAACAAGGTGTGGTATATGTATACCATGGAATACTATTCAGCCATTTAAAAAGATGGAGACTTTACAGCATTTGTATTAGCCTGGATAGAAGTGGAACACATTATTCTTAGTAAAGCATCACAAGAATGGAGAAGAAAAATACTATGCACTCAATTTTCACAAGAGAAGAGTTGGCGACTGTGGGGGGAGGGAAGAGCAAAAACAGGGAAGGAGGAAGAGGATGGGGTGATGGCGTGTGACACACCTTTGGTGGTGGGACACAATTATAAGAGGGACTTTACCTAACAAATGCAATCAGTGTAACTTGGTTCTTTGTAACCTCAGTGAATCCCCAACAATTAAAATAAAAGGAATTATCTTTAAAAAAAAAAGAAAGTCCATTTAAGGAGTTCTATTCTAATGAATTAGAGACAAATAAGCACTTTCTATAATTTGAATATTCTTAAACACCTAGAAAAATAGAAATTAACCCAAATATTTTCAAAGTTTACATAATTTGAGACATGTGATATTCTTACTTCTGCCTAAGATATTTACTTGTATTCTTTGTCAAATAATAATAAACATTTACTGGTGATACTAGGCACTGTACTAAGCACTATATGTACATTGTCCTCGTTAGTTCTCACATCCAATGACCCTATTATGCAAATCCTTTCTGATTTCAATTTTAGTTAAGAAATGCAAAGTGAAGAAATGTAAAATAACTGAAGAATGTTACACAATTGGAATCTATGTACCTAGAAATATTGCTAGAATGTGGGAGAAATAAATCAGAGTAGCAGATAGTTTGAAAGAAAGGAGGATTGGGATGAAGTGAGGAAATGGGTGAATTCTTCCGGCATTATGGTAGACACTCTCAGTTGAAATATCTTTTGTCCTGGAGAGTGTGGGCTAATGGATTATTTCTAGTTCTGTGTTCAGTTATTGATTAATTTTAGTAAGACAACCTATCACTGTGAATGTGAGATACACCTTTTGTCTCAAGCTCCTTTTTGATTCCCAGGAATCTCATTTATAGTATATTCACCCTGTAGCATGAAGATTCATAACTTTTCTTTGTCAGCAGTTCTCCAATGCTGACAATTCTTAGTTAGAAGCAGTCTACGTTCAATGATATTTTTCTAAGTTTAGGTGGGCCAGAACTCCAGGAAATGTGTTGCCTGAACTCTTCACTTTAGTTCTAAATTAAATGCATCTTTTTTACTATCAAAAATTTAAAGGGTACAAATTTTTTCTTATATGTATACCTTTTCCTATGCTTAAGTGGGAGATTTTATTATTCATTACTGAAGGAGTGTTCATTGTACCTGAAAGATGGGTTTTCACCTATCTCCTCCTCCCCTTTCCTCTTTGTGATTTCCTACTACCTTTACAACTCTTAGCCTCTGTGTACCCATCAATAGCTCCCAATTATTAGAAAGTAAGTGTGATTTATTTTTACAATCTTGAGATACTTCACTTAGAATGACGGTCTCCAATTCCACCTAAATTGCTGCAAAAGACATTATTTAATTGCTTTTTATGACTGAACAGTACTCAATTGATCTTTTATAAAGCAGACACATGAACTTGGAAGCCCTATTCAATAAATTGTGTTAGGAAAACTGTACAGCCTCATACACAGCAATAAAACAGGATTCCTATTGTAAAGGAAACTGACCCCTGATCTTTAGCATAAGTCTTGCTTCCTCCTTAAGAGACCTTGAGAATCATGAGAATGGCATTTGAGTTCTGTGCATGCAGGACATCAGAAAACTGGCTTCCAGGGGAAAATGCATATGTGAGGTGCAACAATATCAGGTCTAATGGTTATGGAACAGATTCTCTAGATTCCAAAGGTCTCTTGATGCTAGAGGCAGAGGTCTTGGTTAAGGTCTGAGATTTTGTAAAACAACTTTGAGATGTTATAAAACAACAAATTTGTACCCTTTAAATTGTCTGACACTTTCAATATTCTAGCACTTTTTAATGATGATGTCTGATAAGAAACTTTTAACTACTTTTTCCTGCTTTGTGATAATACATACAGACCCAAGGTTTACTTCAGAGGGGTCTTGCCAGAATTCTTCAGTCCCCCAACACAGACTGAGTCACTTCTCTTCATTCCTTGAGCCAACTTCCCATCTTATGGTCACCCTAACCCCCTTCAATGGTGACCCTGACATGACAAGATGGGCTAACAGGACCTGAGGCTACAAGGAACAGCAGAGGAAACAGCAATTTCTGGGAAAGTAAGGATGCATGCACATCAACTAAGGTAAGAAGCCTGAGATACCCTCTTGATGGAAAATTTTTCTTTCAATGAATTCATTTCAGGGGGCATTTTAAGCATGCCAAACGTTTTCAAGAAAACAGCATTTGTACAGTGCTATTCTCAAACAGCTGTTAAAACCTGATGATTGCAGGCTAGACATAAAAGCCTTAGTCTCACTTTGGGAAACTATATAGCTAAATTGCCCTTTGTTCACAGGTAAAATAACCTTAGATTTAGATCTGTGGGAACAGGTTGGCCAAGTACTTAAACTACTAGGCACCAAAGGTCAGAAAAATTCATATTTCTACCCCCACAGCATGCAGCCTTGTTAGGCCTGCTCTCATGTCCTAATAATTTCAAAAGTAAACTATACCATGCAAGAAATGTTAAGAGTGCCTCCACCTGAGCAGAGAAAATTCAACCCTGCTCCCCACTGGGTCTAGTGAAATCAGACCCTTTTCTCCCAGTCAAATGGACAAGGAATTTCCTCCTCTGCCAAGATCCAAAAAAATTAGCCTTGATAGCCAGGGGGTAATATAGCAGACTGAAGCCAGCTTTCCACAGAGGCTCCCATCCAGAAGAAGAGATAAAGGACACAGGGTTCTCAAGAAAGCTGATGGTTAGGAGGTGAGCTAAGAGACAAGATTGAGGAGTGCACATCACCCCTGCTGAGGTGAGCTGCAACCCCAAGGAAACAAACTATATGTACAAAATCCATTGCCAAGCAGACAATGTCCCCCCCCCCCAAGAGAGTGGTTCGCTGTGTGCTTTCTACAAACATGTGAGCAGAGTTCAGATCTCCTCTTATTTTATCCCAAGGGAGAGAGCTGCTAAACCTGGAACTCCTTCTCCAGAGAGAGCCCACCCGTGAGCCCAGGCATTCTCCTGCCTGGTATAAAATTCAACAAATATTCTACTCATCATTGTGAACTCCCAGTCTATCCCTCCACCCCCCACCCCACGATCTGAAAGCCTGTCTCCTGTGGAGTCCAAAGTGTTTGGCAATACATCAAGAGGTATAAGCATGGGGTGGGCTGCTACAAGTCTGTGCTGAAACAGTGACACGGGTGTAAATCAGGGACTGTGGAACGAGGAAGTCAAATGGGACAGGGTGTAATGGGGCTTGTGGCAGAGCAGGGCATCTGTGGTGGTGGAAGTGCTCACACCCCAGGTTGAATTTTGGAGAAACACTTCCCATTTCTCTTAGCAAACGGAGGGAGCAGAGCCTCAATCTTCTGGGTAGTGATTGGTGGAGCAGAACTGGTACAGAAACACAGGCCACATGAACAATGGATAAGGCTGTGGTGGTACCTGTCCAGGCATGGCATGGCTGGGACTGAGACAGATTCCACTAGTGTGCACACTGCTGTGGCACGTACCTGCAGTGGGACAGGGATGGGCCAGAGGCTCAGTTTTTGTGAGCTTGCAATACACCCAGTGGTACCTGCTCTGCAGTAGAACAAAGAGTAGGTCAGAGATGCAGAATCCACAGAGTGTACTTGCAGTGGTGACACCTGCCCAGGGAAAGGCTGGAACAGAGTTGCAGCATCTGTGAGCTCAAAATACGCCTGGCCTGCGGTAGAGAATAGCTTGGACAGAAAGGCAAACTGCGAGAATATGCAAGGCAGCAGCACCAGCTCAAGGATCCAGTTTCTGGGAGCTCAAAATACACCTGGACTACCAAGGTGTGTGGCTGGGACAGAGACACAGATTCCACAATAGTATTCACTCCAGAACCTGCATGGAACTGGGCTGGGACAGAGACACGGCCTCTGTGACCTCTAATTATACCAGGCCCACCATGGAGTGCAGCTAGGACAGAGACACAGGCTTCGTGCGAGAGTACGTGTGGTGGTGGTACCTGCCTGCGGCTGGGTGGGACTGGGACTGAGTCACAGCCGCTGTGACTGCAAAAGACACCCAGTGCAAAAGCCACCGGCAGGTTGGGGTTGAGACAGAGACACTGACTTGGTGAGAGCAAGAAACACCCTATGGGAGTGCCCACCCATGGATCGTGTTGAACACACCCAGTGACTGTCACTGTTGCTGAGCTCCCCCAGAAACCATTGAGCACTAGAGGGAGCCCAGCTTCAGACCCATGAGGTTGCCCTGGTGTCTGAGAAAAGCATGGAGGAGGCACTGATCTCCTTGTCTCAGGCAGGCCTGTCGCTTTCACCCACTGAAGGAAGCTGGGACACATCCCCGGAGGGTAACCAGGGGTGAAGAGAGGCTGTGGCATAGGATGGGAAAGAAGGCACCAATTCCTCTGCCCTGACTCTTTGCCTGGGAGAGCCATCCTGACCATTTGCCCATCAGAGAGAGCCAAACAGCAACATCTCGGTTTTCTGGTTCCAAGCTGCCTGTCGAACCCTACCTCCAGGTTATTGGTCACCAATCTAACTCTTGCTGTTAAGCAGTGATTTGTACTGCCCAGTAGTATTGCTCTTGGAATTACTGACTTCGGTTGTCCACCCAGGAATCCTCCAAGGTCATGCCAAGGTTGTGTTGAACTGGGAGAGACTGACTCCTCCTACAATAGTTGCTGGGGGGGGGGGGCGGGGAGAGGAGATCTCAGTGACCTCTGTCTCCCTCCAGCTGAGATTTTAGCCTAATTTTGTGACTCAATAAGATCAAATAGAGGCTGGCTGACAACAAGTCAGACACAGCTAACCCTATCACATCAATTTGGCCCTCAGAGTCTCTAGATGCAGGTTTGAAAGGTACCTTTGTAAGACTGTAAGAAAAAGGTCATATTCACTAATCCCATCTCTTTGGTAAAGGGCTAGTTATATACATTCTTGGAAACCCCAATTCAATCACGCCCTTCCAGTTTTCATCCCCAAACTATGGAAAAAAAACATGGGGTGGAACCAGAGGAAGAATTCTCCAACATGAATAATTAGAGTAAATTAACTCACACAAGGAATGACAAAAGGGATACATCAGAAGATGCCATTCATAAACAAATGGCCAAAATGGCAGAAATAAATTTCATAATATGATGATAAATAAGATGAATAAATTGGAGGAAAAGATGGATATTGAAATTTAAAAAATTGTGCAAAAGTTGTTTCAAGAAATAAATTAATTCAAAAACCAATTAATGAAGGATATGGACATAATTATAAAGGAGATAGCATGGCTCAAAGAAATGAAAAAATTATTTGAGGAGCTCCAAAATACAGTAGAATCCTTCAGTCATAGAGTCGATCAGGCAGAAGAAAGGATCTCTGAAATCAAAGATGAAGTTTTTGAACGTTCCCAAACACTCAAAGAGGCAGACAGATGGAGAAAAAAACACTGATATTTCCCTGAGAGTTGTGGGACCATTCCAAAAGATCAAACATTCATCTTATAGGAAATGTGGAATGTAAATGTCTAGGCACGGTAACTGGGAAAATGCCAGGAAGGCTATGTTAACTATTGTGATGAAAATGTGTCAAATGGTCTGTGAAGCTAGTGTATGATGCCCCATGATCATATCAATGTATGCAGCTATGATTTAATTTAAAAAAAAAAAAAAGAAAGAAATATGTTGCCAGGACACCAGGTGGCACTGTGCTTTTTTTAGGAGACAGCACAGCCAGCAACCTCTTTGGTTCTTATTCTAAACTTAGTTGCCTTTGGTGATTGCCTGATTGTTTCCTCAGCATTCAGACCCTGCTGGGTTGGGATCTTAAAGCTCACAAGAAACCTCTCAGAAGTAGCTCTCACACACTCTCCTGACTGTAGTTCCCAATCCGGTGTGGGAGTCCCTCAGTCTGTCCCAAGAGTGGAGTTCTGATCCCAGCAGGCAGAATTAAGATGGCCATGCTTTAGGCCCCTGCTAAGACCTTCTCATGACCTTCTCACAATAGAAGCCCCCTGGCTCCTGAGACCTTCTCAATATGGCTGCTTCACCAGCTACCAAACCTATGGCAAATCCACTCTAACCAGCATTCAAATCTGGTTACTATATACTGTTCCAGTCTTCCCACTCTTCCAAACTTTCTACTCAATGCATAGCTTCCCCCAACAACTGAAAACTCCGGAAAGGCTTCCTCTGGTCCCAGACCTCTGTGAGGGGCCAGCCAATTCTAGTCAGTTGCAATCACTTGCCTAATTCATCAGATTTCCACCACTGGGGATCACAGGCTTTATCCAGCTCACCACCTCCTTGCTGTGCTTTGTAAGCCACGACTCTGGGTAATGTCCCTGCACCAGGTATGGCTGGGTTCTTTCATTTTCCCCAGTTGTTCTAGGAGAGCTCAGCTGAACAAGCCTTCCAGTCTGTCATCTTGGTCCACTTCCCCTGATTCCATCTACTTCTTTGTTTAATCTCAGTAAAGCTATATAGCAACTTCAAAATTGTTAACTTGTATTCCCACGAGAAACAACTTTACCCAAACTAGATTACAGTGTTTATATTCAGTTCTTCTTGCCTTTAGTCTTACAGTTTCTAGTCAAATAGATCATTTTCCACAGACAAACTAAGTTTTAAAGCATCATAATGCTAATCATCTGTAATTATCACATTGATTTGTATATATTTTTATCTTCCCAATTAGATTAAAAACTCCAGAAGAACCAAAAACCTAGTTTGTCCATTTGATAAACTTTCTTAACTCAGGATCAAAGACAAAGACATTGAAATAACTCAGAAATATAAAGTCAAATAATGCATATTCTCAATAATAAGTGGGACCTAAACAATGAATACACATGAACTTGCAGAGTGTAATAATAGACATTGAAGTCTTCAAAAGGAGAGAGAGCAGGAACAGGGAAAGGGATGAGAAATTGCCTGTTGGGTACAATTTACACTATTTAGGTGGCAGTTACACTAAAAGCCTAGACTTCCTGACTATGCAGTGTATCCCTGTAACAACAGTGCACTTTCAATGCCCCAAATCTACTTATTAAAATAGTATTTTTAAAAAGACAGTGGATCAATGCTGCCAATATTTGTTGAATGGAGGGATGAGATGACTCATAATACAACATATCTTTAATCACTTGATTTTATTCAATTGGCTAAGTGTAATTAGGTACTAAGTGACCAACAAATTCCTTCATTTCATAGAAGAAATATTTGATCAAAAAATGACAATAAAATAATTTTACTGAAAAATACGGCTGCTAACAAACATATATATTTATACAAAATTATTTGTTTTTCTTTCTCTGTACGAAAGTAATGTCTGGGTCTTACTGAGCAAAATAAAATGAAGCCAGCACTAACATCAAGTGACTGGATCCATGGGGCAGAACCTCAGGGCCTTGGATTCTGCCTCAGAATTTCTCAATGAATTGATGTCCATTCAAATAGGTTATTGAACAGAGTCTGACCCTACAAGGAGGTATGCCCCAATCCCACTCAACTCTCCTCAGAGAGAGTATCCTCTACTCCAGATGGATTCATATTATAGTTTCACAAAAAGATGTTAAACCTATACCCTTAACCTGCTACTGATAAGAACTATGAAACTGAATGAATATTGAATATTTAATAGCTGCATTTTATACATTTACTATATGAAATAATCTTAAGCTCGCCACCATTCAGTATTTGTTAACATTGCAAGTGTTGTTTGAACTGACAGGTGCTGCATATATTTTTCCAGATATTTTTAAATGAATTCTTATATTGTTATAACAGAAGATCTAGTACCTACATCACATTAGATTGCCTCCCACCCTGATACTGGTTCATGCAGAAATACTTTTACCACCAGCCTTATTGAAGTATAGTCTAAAAAACAATCTTGTTAGAACTGTGTGGTGCTGTTGTGAATCAATAAATCTATAAAATTAGAGTCCATATTTTTTTGTTTGATGAAAGTAACATTTCAAATTGGGTGGCAAAAATAAAGGCAAAAAATAAGGAAACACTTTTTCAGTGATTAACTTATATACCTCTATATTGTTTCCTTTTTTTCTTTTCTTTATTTCTTTAATTTTTTTTTTTTTTTTCAGACAGAGTCTCACTTTGTCGCCCTTGGTAGAGTGCCATGGCATCATAGCCCACAACAACCTCAAATGATTCTCTTGCCTCAGCCTCCCAAGTAGCTAGGATAACAGGTGCCTGCCACAACCCCTGCTATTTTTGGAGATGAGGTCTCACTAAATGTGTTACTTACTTTAAACTGTATGAAATTAAGAGAAAGACATCAGGAAAAAGAAGTATTCTAGAACTTGCCCACTGAGTAACTGAAAATATGTTGTTCATTCACAAAACATCATGACCTCTTTTTTGTGACCCTGCCTAGAAAGAAAAATAGTTTTATTTCATTTTTTATACTAGGAATACCGTATATACTCGAGTATAAGCCGAGTTTTTTTCGGCACAAAATTTGTGCTGGCTTATACTCGGGTCATACAGGTTATTTGATTCGGTGCGCGCACACCTAATCAAATGCATGTAGTCTCCAGTCGTCTTCTGCCCTCTGCTTGAGGGGGCGGTGCTCCAGCTCAGTCCACAAGTCCTGGCTGAGCTGAAGAGGTAGGCGGCTGAACTGAACTGTATTCCACTGAACTATTTAACCCACAATATTTAATGGCACATTTAATTAAGTGAAAACCCCATTTAAGGCAGTAAAGTCTTGTAAATAAATGTTTATAAATCTTG
>CAUYPK010020455.1:0-36430 GCA_963574355.1 Loris lydekkerianus | reverse complement strand
AATTTCGGCTCTTTGCCTCTTATCATTATTTTGTATACTGTGGCTCTTTGCCAAGTTTGGATTTTGTTATGCTGCTTCTGAGGAGGGACCTCTGAGGAGCGATCTCCGAGCACGTAGTCGAACTTGTTCGCCACCCCTGTTCTATAGCATCAGCCTCCTAAGTAGCTGGGACTACAGGCGCCCACAACAATGCCCAGCTATTTTGTTGTTGTTGTAGTTGTTTATCAGGCCCGAGCCTTATTCAAACGTGCCAGCCTCTGTGTATGTGGCCGGTGCCCTAATCATTGAGCTACGGGCGCAGAGCCACTTTTCCTCCATTTTTAAACTGAAATTAGCTTTAGCTTAAAGTTGCTGATGTATTAAAACTGAGGAAGGGAGGAGTAATGGTGAGAGAACAAGGATGACTAAAAGAAAAAAATGCATTTGGGAGATTTATAGGAGAAAGGGATATTGATGGGATCTTGTAGTCTAAGAATAAAAAAGGATAGATTATAAACCAACGCCAGATTATTTGACCCAACCAAATTTATTTTTCGTGAAAATTATTTAGATAATAGTTTTGATCCAGGCAAGGTAGTGAGGTAGAAAAAGAGTAATGACTTGGGAGGCTGAGACAAGAGGATCGCTTAAGCCCAAGAGTTTGAGGTTGCTGTGAGGTGTGACACCACAGCACTCTATCCAGGGCAACTCTGTCTCAAAAAAGAACAAACAAGCTATGAGATTGAGACGCTATGGCACTCTACTGAGGGTGACGTAGTGAAACTCTGTCTCAAAAAAAAAAAAAGTCATAAAACTCAGATTACTCCTTTGAAATAGAACTTGCAAATACATTTAAAAAATTCTCGTTATTTATTTTTTTTTAGTAGAGACAGAGTCTCACTTTATCACCCTTGGAAGAGTGCTGTGCATCACACAGCTCACAGCAACCTCCAACTCCTGGGCTTAGGCGATGCTCTTGCCTCAGTCTCCTGAGTAGCTGGGACTACAGGAGCCCACCACAGCGCCGGGCTATTTTTTGTTGCAGGTTGGCGGGGGTCGCGTTCCAACCTGCCACCCTCGGTATATGGGGCCAGCGCCCTATTCACTGAGCCATAGGCACCACATAGTTTTAAGAATTTTTAAAATAGGGTAGAACCTGTGGCTCAGTGGGTAGGGCGCTGGCCCCATATACTGAGGGTGGCGTGTTCAAACACGGACCCAGCCAACTGGAACAAAAAATAGCCGGACATTGTGGTGGGCACCTGTAGTCCCAACTACTCAGGAGACTGAGGCAAGAGAATTGTCTAAGCCCAAGAGCTAGAGGTTGCTGTGAGCTGTGATGTCATAGCACACTACTGAGAACGATTAAAAAAAAAAAAACAAAAACAAAAAAAATTCTTAAAACTTAACAAAAAAAAGTTTATCTAGGCATGCTAGTAGAAGAAATAGTTTGTTCAATGAATGTAATTTTTTTCTTTTTTTTTTCTTTGAAGACATAATCTCCCTCTTTCAGGTTAGAGTACAGTGACATTATCGTATCATACCTCACTGCAACCTCAATCTCCTGTGTTCAAGAGATCCTCCTGCCTCAGGCTCTGGAATAGGTCATTGCCAGATACCTGACTCATTTTTCTATTTTTAGTAGAGACAGACTCATTTTTCTATTTTTAGTAGAGACAGGGTCTCATGCTTGGTAAGGCTGGTCTTGCATTCCTGAGCTCAGGTTATCCATCTACTTTGGCCTCCTGCAGTGCTAGGATTCCTGGTGTGAGCCATGGCACCTGGCCTGATTTTTCTATTATTATTATTATTATTATTATTATTTTTTGTAGCAGTGGGACTGGCCTCAAACTACTAGCTAGCCTCAAGCTATCCTCTTTCCTGTCTCCCAGAGTGCTAGCGTTACAGGTGTGAGCCACTGTGCCCAGCCAAACATAACTTTTTTTTGAGACAGAGTCTCAGTTTGTCACCCTTGGTAGAGTGCCCTGTGGCATCATAGCTCACAGAAACCCCAAACTCTTGGGCTCAAGCAGTTCTCTTGCCTCAGCCTCCCAAGTATCTGGACTATAGGCGCCTGTCACAACATCTGGCTATTTTTTGTTGCATTTGTTTAGCAGGCTCGGGCTGGGTTTGAATCCACCAGTCCTGGCGCATACGGCCATCGTCCTAACCACTGACTTGCAGTCGCTGAGTCATAAGTGATATTTTTGAAACCATTGCCTTTTGTGTCCAGAGCTTACAAATCTAATCATTATGGCTCACAGTTAGCAAAATACTGTATTGTTTCAGAAATGAAGAATATACTTCCTGGCGGTGCCTGTAGCTCTGTGGGTAGGGTGCTGGCCACATACACCCAGATTGGGGGGTTCGAACCCAGCCTGGGCCTGCTGAACAATGACAACTGCAACAAAAATAGCTGGGCATTGTGGTGGGCGCATGTAGCCCCAGGTACTTGGGAGGTTGAGGCAAGAGAATTGCTTAAGTCCAAGAGTTTGAGCTTGCTGTGAGCTGTGACGGTACAGCACTCTACTGAGGGGGACATAGTGAGACTCTGTGTGGGGGGGGGGAATACACACACACTTTCTTAGCCGGCAACTAGGGTTTTTTTTGTTTTTTTGTTTGGGAGGAAGGAAGTTATTTTTTTTTTTCTTAATGAGTGTGATACAGTTGCGATATAGTTCTCATAAGGTTTGTTTTCATTCAGGGATATTTCTGTATTGCTTTATTACTAATGATTATATAGTATTTTGGTTTGCAGTTTTTCTTTTTTTTTTTTTTTTTTTTGCCGGGGCTGGGTTTGAACCTGCCACCTTTGGCATATGGGGCCAGTACCCTACCCCTTTTAGCCACAAGCGCCGTCCAATATAGTATTTTGGTTTGGAAAGTCCTTTTCTTAATTACCATGTACAATAACTGCTATTTCCATTCACTGCTTTAAGAAACTAGCTTGAATAAAAAAAAATTTTTTTTTTTGAGACACAGTCTCACTTATTAATCCTCGGTAGAGTGCATGGTGTCACAGTTCACAGCAACCTCCAACTCCTTGGGGCTTAGGCATTGCCTCAGCCTCCCCAGTAGCTGGGACTACAGGCGCCCGCTACAATGCCTGGCTATTTTTTTGTTGTAGTTGAGGGCTGAGTTTGAACCCACCACCCTTGGTATATGGTGCCGGTGCCTTACCCACTGAGCCACAGGCGCCGCCTGAGTAAATAATTTATCCAAAGTCCTTAGTAAGTGGCAGAGCCAGAATTTCAATTCTGTAACCTTCTGGTATAGCTGCGTTCTTTAGTGTTCTGAGTATTATCTCTTATTCTAGAGGACTGCTGTCTAATAGAACTTTATAAAATGCTGGAAACATTTTTCTGTGTCTGTGGTCGTCATTGTAGTAGTTGCTAGCCATATATCATTTTTTATTTTGTTGGCAGTTTTTTGGCCAGGGCTCAGTTTGAACCCGCCACCCCCGGTATATGGGGCTGGTGCCCTACTCCTTTGAGCCACAGGTGCCACCTACCATGTATCATTATTGAGCATATGTTGCTAGTGCAGGTGAGGAACTGAAATTTATTTATTTATTTATTTTTGAGACAGTCTCACTATGTCACCTTTGGTAGAGTGCCATGGTGTCACAGCTTACAACCTCCAACTCCAATGGGCTTTAGCGATTCTCTTGCCTCAGCCTCCCAAGTAGCTGGGACTACGGGTGCCCGCCACAACACCCAGCTATTTTTGGTTGTAGTTGTCGTTGTTTGGTACAGCTGGGCTGAGTTCGAACCTGCCAGTTCCTGTGTCTGTGACTGGCCCCCTAGCTGCTGAGCTATCAGAGCCCAGTTGAGGAGATGAATTTTAAATTTCATTTTAGTTATTTAAAATTTAACCTCTGCGATACGGGCGTGGTGGCTCAATGCCTGTAATCCTAGCATTTGGGGAGGCCGAGGCAGGTAGATTGCCTGAGCTCACAGGTTCGGGACCAGCCTGCGTCAGAGCGAGACCCCCGTTTCTAAATAATAGCCGAGTATTGTGATGGGTGCCTGTAGTCCCAGCTAATTGGGAGGCTGAGGCAAGAGGATCACTTGAACCCAAGAGTTTGAGGTTGTTGTGAGCTGTGATGCCATGTCACTCTACAGAGGGTGACAAAGTGTAAGAATGTGTCAAAAAAAAAAAAAAAAATACGGCTTGGCTCCCGTAGCACAGTGGTTATGGCACCAGCCACATAGACTGAAGGTGACCAGTTCAAACAGCACTCTACTGAGGGTGACATAGTGAGACTCTGTCCCAAAAAAATAATAAAAAAAAGGGCAAATGAGCCAGGAATGGTGGCTGCTGCCTATAATCCTAGCACTCTGGCAGGCTGAAGCAGGAGTATTACTTGAGCCCAGGAGTTGGAGATTAGCCTGAGCAAGAGTGAGATCTCTACAAAAAAATAGAACAATTTAATCAGGCTTGATGGTGTGGGTTTGTAGTTCCAGCTACTTGGGAGGCTGAGGCAGGAGGATCATTTGACCCCAAGAGTTTGAAGTTGCAGTGAACCTCAATGATGCCACTGTACGCTACCTGGGGTGAAAGAGCAGAGACTGTCTGAAAACCAAAAAAAAAGGGAAATCACCCTTACAGTGTATTTGAAAATCTGTGGGTCTGTCTGACTTATAGGTTGATCACAACTGTGGCACTACGTATTGAAATACGTACGTTATTGTGTCTTTTTTTTTTTTTTTTCCTGAGACAGAGTCTGAAGCTGTTGCTCTGGGTAGAGCACTTTGACGTCACGGCTCACAGCAACCTCAAACTCCTGGGCTTAAGTGATTCTTTTGTTTCAACTTCCCAAGTAGCTGGGACTACAGGCGCCTGCCACAATGCCCAGCTATTTTTTGTTGTAGTTGTCATTGTTTTAGCTGGCCTGGACCAAATTTGAATCCGCCAGCCTCCGTATATGTGGCTGGAGCTGTAACCACTGTGCTACTGGTGCCAAGCCGTGTCTTTTCTATTATTCGCCTTTTTGATTACCATATTTTGGTAATTATTTTGATTTTACGTACATAAGATATTTTATTTCTGTATGGTAAAGGGAGCTTTAAAAAGGACATGTCATAAAAGGTGTATGGATCTGGATTCTAGACTACCATGGCCTCAGCCTGGCTCATAGCAGCCTTAATCTCCTGGACTCAAGCAATCCTCCTGCCTAGCCTCCTGAGTAGCTGCCACTATTCCTGCTTAATTTTTCTGTTTTTTTTTTTTTTTGTAGAAACCGTGTCCAGCTCTTGCTTAGGCTCTTCTCAAAGTTCTAAGCTCAGTGGATCCTCCCTCCTTGGCTTGTCAGAGTGCTAAGATTATAGGTGTGAGCTACTGCGCCTGCCTAATTAATGATTTTGTAATTTTATTTTATTTATTTTTTTACTATTTTTTTTTTGTTAAATCATAGCTGTGTACTTTAGTGCAATCACCTGTCCCCATTCTAAGATGCACCATAGATGTGGCCCCACCCATTACCCTCCCTCCACCAAAACCTCCCCCAATTCAACTATTTTAAAGGTACAATTAATTGGTAGTACATTCACATTGTTGTGCAACCATCATCATTGTCATCTCAGAACTTTATTTTTCCAAACTGAAACTCCCTTTCCAGTAACCCCTCCCTCTAGCCCCTGGCAACCACCATTCTGCTTTCTCCTTCTGTGACGACTCTAGGTATCTCATTAAAAAATAAATTGTAATTAGAAAAGCAATACAGAAACCCATCCTTTTTTAAAAAGACGAAAATGTTACAGATAAGGCTAAGCTGTGCTGACCACGTCCGATCCCCCTCCAGCTTACAATGTTTACATACGGAGGTAGCCATTGTTTAAGAGTTTGGGTTCCTTCAAATTTTTTTTTTATATATATATATATATATTTTTTATTATAGATAAAAATATGCACCATAGATGTGGCCCGAGCCATTACCCTCCCTCCACCCAAACCTCCCCCCTCCCTTCCCAATTTTGTAATTTTAGAAAGTTGATTAGCCTTTGCAATGCAAATTATAGTCTATTTTGTTGTAAATAGTTGTAAAAGTTATGTTTAAAAAAAGGAATAAAATTTTTTTATTGTAGGGCGGCACCTGTGGCTCAGTGAGTGAGGTGCCGGCCCCATATGCCGAGGGTGGCGGGTTCAAACCCAGCCCTGGCCAAACTGCAACAAAAAAATAGCCGGGCGTTGTGGCGGGCGCCTGTAGTCCCACCTACTCGGGAGGCTGAGGCAAGAGAATTGCTTAAGCCCAGGAGCTGGAGGTTGCTGTGAGCTGTGTGATGCCATGGCACTAGGGCCATAAAGTGAGACTCTGTCTCTATAAAAAAGAAAAAAAAAATTTATTGGGATACATCATATGGGAATAGAAAAGTGATTGCCTCCGAATTATATACATCATAAAATACACATTTGTAAGTATCACAGAAGTCAAAAAATAGTGATGACAGCGCCCCAGAATCTTTTTAAAATTCTTCTCTCAAACACATCTCTTCTTATGCAAAGTAACCACTGTCCTGACTTTGAATCCCATAGATTACGTTAGCTGTTTTTTCACTTTAAATAATGGAATTGTACATTATGCATGCTTTTGTGTTTCCCTTTTTTTACTTCAAGATTATGTTTGTGAAATTCTTCTATATGCTTTTACATATTGCTGTGTTTTCATTATTTTTCATTACTGTGTAGCATTCCTTTTTGTGATACTACATTGCCATTTAATTAATCAGTTCCCTATACTATGTTTTAACAATGGGCTAATACAAATAATGCTGTCACAGCATTTTTAAGATGGCTCTTGGTACACATGTGCAAACATGTTTTTTTAGGCATATACTTAAAAATGGAATTACCGGATTATAGAGAATGTGTTTGGTTTTAGTACAAACAGTACCAAATTGTTTCAAAAACAGTAGAATGGTTTTAATCTATTGAGTTCTTGTTGCTCTACATCCTTGCCAACACTTGGCATTGTTGACTCTTAATTATAGTAATTCTGGTGGGTGTGTGGTAGTATCTCATTATGGTTTTAATTTGCATTTTCTGATTTATTAATGAGGCTGAACACTTTTTTGTAGTTTTTTGGCAGTTAGCTGTCCTTTTTTGTGAAATGAAAGTTATAATGTTAAAAGTGAATTCTGTACCATAATGTGAATGAAAAGACTGGGCTTCATTAAGAACTAGCTGTGACATCCTGGGCACAAGACCTTTAAGACATAGTTTCTTTTAAATTTGTAAAATGGGAGTTTAAAACCTTTTCCTTGTGCACAGTGATTCTCAGTATTTTTCTGTTTCCTTCTGTATGATGTTTTCTTTTGTTACTAATTTTCTGTTTCTACCTCTTCTAAAAGCGAATTCTGTTACCATAATTTAGATGAAAGGACTGGAGTAAGATGTTTTTTTTGGAGGCAAAGTCTCACTCTGTTGCCCTGGGTAGAGTTCACAGCAGCCTCAAACTCTTGGGTTTGAGCAGTCCTCTTGTGTCAGCCTCTGAAGTAGCTGGGACTAAGGCACCCACCACAGTGCCCAGCTGATTTTTCTATTTTTAGTAGAGGCGGGATCTCAGTCTTGCTCAGGCTAATCTCTAACTCCTGAGCTCAAGCATTTCACCCACCTTGGCCACCCAGAGTGCTAGGATTAGAGGCATGAGCCACCACACCCAGCCTAAGACACAGTATTTGAATTTCATTAGAAAGTAGTTGTGACACAAAGTCAAGATTTCTACTTTTCTTTGCTCATCTACTGATGTGGAGTTTCAATAAAAACAGCCAATTATGGAATTAATTTGCTAACAAATTAATAGAGTAATATAATCTGGAGTTCATATTCTGATAATTTTAGGATGTACATTCTCTTACAGCACTTTTGTTTTCCACTTATTTTGTGGTGGTTTGTAGCATGAGATGTTATGAATGGCAAATAACCACTTGGTAGTGCTAAAATAACTAAAATTTAAAAAGCTGGTATAGTCACTTTTAAAAAAGTAATTTATATTCTAGTTTATACCTTATAGTGTAAGACTTTGCTACCTATTTTCTTCCTGTGTTTGAGAACTAGGGATCCTGATAAAGTTTCAGTTTTCATGGGCAGAGCAGGAACTCTAGTTTATTGAAGGAAGTCCAATGGGCATCCTGTTGCTTAAAGGTGTTGAGGCCTCCCACTGATGCAAGAAATTTATTATTATTTTTGAGACAGAGTCTCACTATGTCACTCTCAGTAGAGTGCTGTGGCATCAAACTCTTGGGCTTAGGCAATTCTCTTGTCTCAGCCTCCCAAGTAGCTGGGACTATGAGTGCCTGCCACAATGCCTGGTTATTTTTTGGTTGTAGTTGTCATTGTTGTTTGGCAGACGTGGGCTGGATTTGAATCTGCCAGCTCCCGTGTATGTGGCTGGTGCTCTAGCCACGGAGCCTTTTTTATTTTTATTTTTTGAGACAGAGTCTCACTACGTCGCCCTCCATAGAGTGCTGTAGCGTCACAGCTCACGGAACCTCAAACTCTTGGGCTTAAGCGATTCTCTTGCCTCAGCCTCCCAAGAAGCTGGAACTACAGGCACCCACCACAATGCCCGGCTATTTTTTTGTTGCAGTTGTTATTGTTGTTTAGCAGGCCTGGGCCGGTTTGAACCCACCAGTCCGTGCATGTGGCCGGTGCCATAACCACTGTGCAGTGGGCACCTGATGCAAGAAATTATAAAAGGAAAATTTTAGCTTAAAAATTTTGCTTTGTAATTTTTTTTTTTTTTTTTAGACAGTCTCACTGTTGCTCAGGTTTGAGTGCCATGGCGTCAGCCTAGCTCATGGCAGCCTTAAACTCCTGATAGGACTCAGGTGATGTTCCTGTCTCAGCCATCAGAGCTGGGAGAAGTGCCTGTCACAACGCTTGGCTAGTTTTTCTATTTTTTTTTTTTTTTTTTTGAGACAGCCTCAAGCTGTGTCACCCTGGGTAGAGTGCAGTTGCATCACAGCTCACAGCAACCTCCACCTCCTAGGCTTAAGCCATTCTCTTGCTTCAGCCTCCCAAGTAGCTGGGACTACAGGCACCTGCCACAACATCTGGCTATTTTTGGGTTGTAAGTTGTCGTCATTTGGCAGGCCTAGGCTGGATTTGAACCCGCCAGCTCTGGTGTATGTGGCTGCGCCTTAGCCGCTTGAGCTACAGGCGCCGAGCCTAGATTTTCTATTTTTACTTATAGGCGGGATCTCTTGTTCAGGCTGGTCTTGAAGTTCTGAGCTCACATGATCCACCCACGTGGGTCTCCTAGAGTGCTAGGATGATAGGTATGAATCACCATGCCCGGCTTTACTCAACATGTCTAATGACCATTGATATTTAAGAATAAGGTGATAAAAAACTGGTAGTTTTGTGTACGTGAGGAGTACTTATTAAACAACTGGTATGTTGTAGGGCACTGGAAAGCCAAATATCTTGGTGGTGTTGGAAGCCATGATGGTTCTTTATTTAAATTTTTTAGAGAATCTATTATTTTATTTTGGTGTTGGCTGCTATGTTTGTGTGTTTGTCCACATATTGTAGACTATTGCGCATTCATATTTTTTAGTTTATTTTAATCTTTCCCATTCTGTCCTTCATATTTGCAGTGTCCTACATTTTCATAGTCGTAAATTATTTTAGCATTCTGTGGAATAAATCAGCTTCCTACTGTGTTCCGTCTTTCACAGTGTATTCTAGACTTTGAGTTTCACTGTATGCCTTCATTTAGTTAATTCCAAAAATTCCATGAAGTGGCTCACGGCTTCCTTCCCATTATCGCAGTTTTACTCTGTTATTTTTCTTTTTGGTAGAACCATTGAAGTTGGGATACCATCATGAAATCCTGTTGTACTTGGATACTAATGAAGAAAATAAACAAATTATCTTGTAAATCATAGAGTATTTTTATATTTTTACTTTTTTGTTATGGCAGTGATCTGCATAGTTTCTTTAGTTTTTTTTCTGAGAAAGAGTCTCACTTTATAGCCATCGGTAGAGTGTCGTTGTGTCATAGCTCACAGCAACCTCCAACTCCTGGGTTTAGGTGATTCTCTTGCCTCAGCCTCCTGAGTAGCTGAGACTACAGGTGCCCCCCACAGGGCCTGGCTAATTTTTGTTGCAGTTTGGCCGGTCCTACCCACTGCACCACAGGCACCGCCCAGTTTTCTGTAGTTCTTTACAAATATTTATTAGTAATTACCGATTATTTTGGCATTCCAAATGTTAACTGTTTTCACATTTTGGTTTTTATTCAGTTAGTTATGAATCCTTATATTCAGTATGACTTTTCAGTTGAAATACTTTTGTGCTTTAAGTATTTGTTTCCTTAGGAATAGGTATCTACTAAAGAAAAAACTTAATGTACCTCATGATAATATAGTGTGATTTGGCTAGGCATGGTGGCTCATGCCTGTAATCCTAGCACTCTGGGAGGCCAAGGCTGGTGGATTGCCTGAGCTCAGGAGTTCGAGATCAGCCTGAGCAAGAACAAGAGCAAGACCCCATCTCTAAAAATATAGCCAGGTGTTGTGGTGTGTACTTGTCGACCCTGCTACTTGGTAGGCTGAGACAAGAGCTTGACCATGCTGTGAGCTGTAATGCCACAGCAGTCTACTGAGGATGACAAAATGAGACTATGAAAAAAAAAAAAAAAAAATGGAATTTGATATAAATAATCTTGTTTTGGACTCCATTAAATGATTTTCAAACAAAAGAAAATAGCACATTCACAAGGGTAGAGAACATACGTTAAAATTCTATTTTGTGGTCTTTTAGGATGCTACTGTATTGATTTCAGAATATTTGTATTTTGTCTGTATAAAAACATACAGAATACCTATTGTGTATAACAGTATTCCTGTGAGGTGAAGCTGGTGGTCTTCCTGTTTTGTGTACAACAAAAGTTAGCTGTGTTGTATTCGTTGGGTTTCATCTTTATGGCTTGTAATTTTATTTTATTTTACTTATTTTTTTGAGACTGAATTTTACTCTTGTCACCCCTGGTAGAGATGCTGTGGCATCAGCCTAGTTCACAGCGTCCTCAAACTTTTGGGGTTCAGAGGATCCTCTTGTCTTGGCCTCCTTATTAGCTGGGACCGACAGGCTTGTGCCACCATGCCCAGCTAGTTTTTCTAGTTTTAGTAGAGACGGTGTCTTGCTCTTGCTAAGGCTAATCTGGAATGCCTGAAGTCAGTGATCTCTCACCTTTGCCTCCCAGAGTGATAGGATTACTGGCGTGAGCCACTCAGCCAGGTTATAGTATATGTTATATCCCTGGAATCAGAACTAGGTCTATACATTGAGATGTACAAACATTAGTGATGGGCAGAACCTTACAAGGATACTGAGGAGTGATTGCCATAAGGAAACCAGTAATGTGGTGCTTTGGGTTAACCTTGAGAAGGAAAGTGGCTGTGTCAGTAATTGTTAAGTGAATTGGAAGAGTTAAGAATTTAAGGTGACCCTTCTCCTATTCGTTTTACACTTTTGCTACCAGGTTTATTTTCTGAAAGCACATTTCCAGACAAGTAATTGGAACTTTAAATTCCTAAGTACTCTCCTTACCTGTTGAATTAAGTTATAGTTTTTCATATACCTGAATGCTGCTTAAGGCCCTCTAGTTACTGTCCCCAGAGTACTTCCCTTGAATTTAGATATATCATACCTGAAGTATACCAAGTGGTGATTAGTTGACCTATTTGTTCTGGCTTGACAGGTTGAGAGTTTAGTGACTAGATGTATTAGTTTCAGATGTATTCATACCAGAATTGTTTGGTATCATTTAGAAAGGAAGCTCCCAATAGTTGTTTTAAGCAAAAGGCTTGTTCAAAAAATATTTCTTACTTGAAATTAACACAAAGTTACCATTTCATTGCTTTTATTATTCTCTTTTTCCTTTTTTTTCTTTTTAATAAGAATTTAAGAATTATGCTACTGGTCAATGCCTGAGTTACAGGCAGAGAGAAACAGTGATAAATTTCATTTCCTATTCCATTTCCTTTATTAATGCTTGAGAAGATAATTTCATTTTCTGTTTAATTAAAATAATGTAAAAGCATTATAGTTTTGTATCTTGGGCCAACTAAGTTTGGAAGTAATAAATAACAAAGACTGTTTACATCTTAAGGCAGCAGTTTTCAACCTGTGGGTGGTGACCCCTTTGGGGGATCGAACAAGACCATTCTGCTTATCAGATATTTACATTGCGATTCATAATAGTAGCAAAATTACAGTTATGAAGTAGCAATGAAAATAATTTTATGGTTGGGGGTCACCACAACGTGAGGAACTGTATTAAAAGGGTCGTGGCATTAGGAAGGTTGGCAACTACTGTCCTAAGGGATGGTACGTTATTCTTAGTAAAACTTGATGATTATTGATTCTACTGTTATGAATCTTGCCTTTTTTTTTTTTTGACAAAGAGTCTCACTTTGTCACCATTGGTAGAGTGGTGTGGCGACATAGCTCACAGCAACCTCAAACTCCTGGGCTTAAGTGATCCTTTTGTCTCAGCCAGTGCCATAGCTCACAGCAACCTCAAACTCCTGGGCTTAAGTGGTCCTTTTGCCTCAGCCTCCAAAGGAGCTGGGACTACAGGTGCCTGCCACAATGCCTGGCTATTTTTACAGATGGGGTCTCACTCTGGCTCAGGCTAGTCTTGAACCTGTGAGCTTAGGTGATCCACCCACCTTGGCCTCCCATGCGTTGGGTTACAGGTGTGAGCCACTGTGGCGGGTCCCTGTTAATTCTTTTTGGTCCTAAGTTTACCCTAGAAATACAGACTGACTTTTGTTCATGTTAATATTCCAGTAAGTAACTTAAAGATTTTTATATTAAAACGTGGTTATATTACAGTACAATGCAAAAATTTCGTGACTTTGTAAAAATTAAACAGGACTTGACACATTATTTTGGTTACTTTCTGAAATATTTTGGAAAGGGCAGGAGAATGGCTTTGTTAACTTAATTGATTTCTATGGGAAAGATTGAGAGAGCTACAGGAAGTGAAAAAGCATGGCTTTTGAGGCAGGATACAAATGTGAACCCGGGTTCACATTTTTGGGGCACTGTCATTTATTGCCTGTGTAGCTTTAGAGTAACTTATTTAAATAAATCTTCTGTAATTATTTGCTTTTTTGTTCGTATTGATCTCAGCATTTTTGTTTTTTAATTAGCATACTTTTTAAAAGCATGTCTGTTTACATTGACAAAAATCACAAAAATACGTTATAGTGGGTACTATCTATACAATAACTATTTCAGAGAAAAAAAACAATTGCTTATGCTTACAACTTTTCTGAGAGGATTTGAAGGAGCAGCCTTGTTTTACAATTGACGGTTGTTAGCAGTTAGGAGCATGACTGCCCTCTTGAGCCTTATATTTTCCAGGGCTTACCCCAATTTGCTTTTAGTAGCTGTTCAGTAAATGAGTTCATTTGAATTTAACTTCATCCCAGTTAGTCCACACTGTTTGCAAAATTAGACCTTTATCAATGAAAAGGATCCCATAGGCTGATTACAGAAAATCTCAGGGATGACTTAGCCTGCTTCAGTTATATGAGGAAAGAACAGTTTAGTAAGTAGAAATTTGTTTGCTTTATAGAGTAAGGCATAAGGCTACTTTTTTTTGTAGCAGTGAATTTTATATGAAAATTAAGTTGGTTCATTGTAAGTTTTGAAGTTCTTCAGTTATGTTTTGTACATTATACCTTTTTTTTTTTTTTTTTTTGAGACGGTCTCACTATGTTGCCCTTGGTAGAGTGCTGTGGCGTCGCAGCTGACAGTAACCTCAAACTCTTGGGCTTAAGCAATTCTCTTGCCTCAGCCTCCCAAGCAGCTGGGACTGCAGGTGCCCACCAATTTTTTGTTGCAATTGTCATTGTTGTTTAGCTGACACGAGCTGGGTTTGAACCCTTTACCCTTGGTGTAGGTGGCTGGTGCCCTACCCACTGAGCAGCAGGCGCTGCCTTGTATGTTGTATCTTTAGGTACATCTCAAAATAGAGATGAAAAAAAAAATTGTTTCTAGAGTGTATTAATGCTGTTGTAACCTAAGCGTAGAATTTGATAACTAACTAGATATTTTTGTTTGTTTTGAGACAGAGTCTTACTGTATCGCCCTCAGTAGAGAGCTGTGGCTTCACAGCTCATAGCAACCTTTAAATCTTGGCTTAAATGATTTTCTTGCCTTAGCCTCCTGAGTACCTGGGACTACAGGCACCTGCAACACCACCTGGCTATTTTTTTGTTATTGTTGTCATTGTTTTAGCAGGCCTTGGCTGGGTTTGAAGCCACCATCCCTGGTGCATGTGGCTGGCACCATATCCCCTGAGCTACAGGTGCTGACCCTGGATATGTTACTGTTTTATGACAAAAACTCTAAAAAAAATATGCAAGCAGAATACTACCTTTAGAGGCCATTTTCTTTTTTTTGTAGAGACAGAGTCTCACTTTATGGCCCTTGGTAGAGTGCCGTGGCATCACACAGCTCACAGCAATCTCCAGCTCCTGGGCTTAAGCGATTCTCTTGCCTCAGCCTCCCGAGTAGCTGGGACTACAGGCACCCGCCACAACGCCCGGCTATTTTTTTTTTTTTTCGTTGCAGTTTGGCCAGGGCTGGGTTTGAACCCACCACCCTCGGCATATGGGGCTGGCGCCCTACTCACTGAGCACAGGTGCCGCCAAGAGGCCATTTTCTTTTTCTTTCTTTCTTTCTTTCTTTCTTTTTTGAGACAAAGCCTGAAGCTGTCACCCTGGGTAGAGTGCTGTGGCATCACAGCTCACAGTGACCTCCAACTTCTGGGCTCAGCCTCCCAAGTAGCTGGGACTACAGGTGCCCACCATAACACCTGGCCATTTTTTTTTTTTTTTTTTTTCTTTTGGTAGTAGTTGTCGTTTATCAGGCCCTGGCTGAATTTGAACCCGCCAGCTCTGTATGTATGTGGCTGGTGCCTTAGCTGCTTGAGCTACAGCCGCCCAGCTTAGAGGCCATTTTCATTAGGCAAGGTTTTTTCTTTTTCTTTTTTTTTTTAAGACAGAGTCTAAAGCTGTCACCCTGGGTAGAATGCTGGGCATCATCATAGCTCACAGCAGCCTCTAACTCTTGGGCTCAAGTGATCCTCTTGCTTCAATTTTTGTGTTTTTATTAAAGACAGGGTCTCACTCTTGCTTAGGCTGGTCTCAAATCCGTGAGCTCAAGCAGTCCACCCGCCTCCTCAAGTTCACCTGCGGGGTTCCCAGAGTGCTAGGATTGCAGGCATGAGCTATCACACCTAGCATTTTTCTTTCTTTGAATATTAGAGTATTTACCCTCCTTTTCTGATAATCATAACTCTTAGTGTTTACAAAAGATTTCTGGATTTTGTTTGTCACTAAATCAGAATCTACAGGAGAGGGGAAAGGGAAGTCTTAATTACTTAATATTCAGTAGATGCCCACTAAACGCAGGTGTTAATAAAATCTTGGTACATTAAAACAAAACAATGAGACTGTTGAGTGGAATAAAATTTTAAAGTATCATTTTTATTTTCTTTATTTTTGTATTTTTTTTTTTTTTTTTTTTTTTTAAGAGACAGTCTTACTTTATCACTTTCGGTAGAGTGCTGTGGCATCACAGCTCACAGCAACCTCCATCTCCTGGGCTTAGGCGATTCTCTTGCCCCTGCCTTCTGAGTAGCTGGGACTACAGGCACCTGCCACAATGCTGGCTGTTTTTTTGTTGCAGTTTGGCTGGGGCTCTGTGGCTCAAATTCCGCCGCCACCAAACTGAGATCATTACGAAACAGGGCAGGTGAGCCGTGGTTCAAACCACTTAGCCACAGGTGCTGCCCTGTTTTGGGCTTCTTTTACTTCTTAACATGTTTTGGGCGGTGCCTATTGCTCAGTGGATAGGGTGCCGGCCACATACACCCAGGCTGGCAGACTCAAACCTGGCCCTGGGCCAGCTGAACAATAATGACAAGTACAACAAAGAAATGGCAGGGCGATTTGGCGGGCTCCTGTAATCCCAGCTACATGGGAGGCTGAGGCATGATAATTGGTTAGACTCAAGAGTTGGAGGTTGCTGTGAGCTGTGTCACTAGTTCTCTAGGCTAGAACGCCATGGCCTCAGCTTAGCTCGCAGCAAACTTCTGGGTTCAGGCAATCATCCTGCCTTAATCTCTTGAGTGACTGGAACTACAGGTGCATGCCACCACTCCTGAATCAGTTTTCTATTTTTCATCAATCTTGCTCCAGCTGGTCTCAAACTCTTGAGCTCAAGGTATCCTCCTATTTTGGCCTCCCAGAGTCCTAGGATTACAGCTGAGTCACCTGTATAAAGCAGCTTAGCATTGCTTTATAGTTTTAGTGCATAGTTTTTAAGACTTTTTTTTTTTTTTTTTGAGACACAGCCTCAAGCTATTGCCCTGGGTAGAGTGCTGTAGCATCATAGTTCACAGCAACCTCCAACTCCTGGGCTCAAGTGATTCTCCTACCTCTGCCTCCCAAGTAGCTGGGACTACAGGCGCCTGCCACAACACCTGGCCATTTTTTGGTTGCAGCCCTCATTGTTGCTTGGCAGGCCCGGGCAGGATTTGAACCCGCCAGCTCAGGTGTATGTGGCTGGCGCCTTAGCCACTTGAGACGAGACCTTCTTGATTAGTTTACTTATCGGTATTTTATGGTTTTAGATGCCATTGTGAATAGAATTGTTGTCTTAATTTTTTTTTTTTTTTTAGGCGATAGAGTCTTACTTTGTTGCCCTCAGTAGAGTGCGGTGGTGTCACACCTCACAGCAACCTCCAGCTCTTGGGCTTAGCCGAGTCTCTTGTCTTAACCTCCTGGAGTAGCTGGGACTACAGGGACTACAGGCTCCTGCCACAACACCCAGCTATTCTTTTTGTTGCAGTTTGGCCAGGGCTGGGTTTGATCCTGCCACCCTCGGTATATGGGGCCAGCACCCTACTCACTGAGCCACAGGCGCTGCCCCAATTTGTTTGATTTTTATAGCAAGCTTACACGTAAAAAACTGTGTTAATGTATCTTGCAGTGTTGCTGAATTTGCTAGCTCTAGTTGTTTTTTCCTAGATTGTGGAATTTTTGTATATAAGATTGTGTCATCTGTAAATGGGAATGATTTTATTGGTTTATAATTTTGATTCCTTTTCTCTTTTCCTTTTTTTGATTTAGAGATGGGGGTCTTGCTGTGTACTTGGGCATGGCAGTACATGGCTATTCTCAGGCATGATTTTTGCATGCTACCTTGGCCTCCAGAATGGCTGGGACTACTGGTATGCACCCCAGCCCTGCTCATTTTTTGGATTTAAAAAATTGTGGTTTGCGGCTTAGCGCCTGTGGCTCAAGTGGCTAAGGCACCAGCCACATACCCCTGAGCTGGCGGGTTCGAATCCAGCCCAGCCTGCCAAAGAACAATGATGGCTGCAACCAAAAAATAGCCAGGTGATGTGGCAGGTGCCTGTAGTCCCAGCTACTCGAGGCGGAGGCAGGAGAATCGCTTGAGCTCAGAAGTTGGTGGTTGCTGTGAGTTGTGATGCTCCAGGACTATAACCAGGGTGACAGCTTGAGGCTCTGTCTCAAATTTTTTTTGAGATCTAGTCTCTCATCGTGTTGTTAGGCTGGTCTTGAATTCCTAGGCTCAGGCATTCCTCCTGCCTCAGTCTCCCTACATGCTTGACCCACTGTCCCCAGCTCCAGTTTGCTGGTATTTTGTTTAAGATTTTTGCTTTATGCTCTGCCCATAGTTAGAGTTCCTTAGGTATTGTTTGATCATTTTGGGTGTATTTTTATTTTAGACAGAGTCTCACTATGTCACCCTCAGTAGAGTGCTATAGTATCACAGCTCACAGCAACCTCAAACTCTTGGGCTTAAGCAATTCTCTTTCCTCAGCCTCCCAAGTAGCTGGGACTACAGGTGCCTGCCACAACTCCCGGCTATTTTTTGTTGCAGTTGTTTAGCTGTTGTTTAACTGGCCTGGGCCTGGTTTGAACCTGCCACCTTTGGTGTATGTGGCTGGTGCCGCAACCACTGTGCTATGGGTGCCAAGCCTTTTTTGGGTGTTTTTGATGGGCTTGGTGGGTTATTTTTATTTTTATTTTTTTTTAGAGATAGAGTCTCACTTTGTCACCCTTGATTGAGTGTGGCGTTCCAGCTCACAGCAACCTCCAGTTCTTAGGCTCTTACCTCAGCTGGGACTACAGGTGCCCACCACAATGCCCAGCTACTTTTTTTTGTTGTTGCAGTTTGGCTGGGGCTGGGTTTGAACCAGCTGCCCTCGGTAATTGGTGCCCTACTCACTGAGTCACCGGTGCCACCCTGGGGGTTATTTTTAAAGCTTATTTTTAAGTTACCTGAAATATGAACCAATATAAAGACAGTCTGGCCAGGTGTGGTGGCTCACACCTATAATCCCAGCACTTTGGGAAACTGAGGTGGGTGGATTTCCTGAGTTCAGAGGTTCGAGGCCGATGGATTGCCTGAGACTACAGGTGTTGTGGTGGGTGCCTGTAGTTCCAGCTACTTGGGAGGCTGAAGCAAGAGAATTCCTTGAGCCCAAGAGTCTGAGGTTGATGGGAGCTGTGATGACATGGCACTATACCATGGGGTGATAAAGTGAGAAAAAAAAGTAGCACAAATTTGGTAGGCTCAAAAATAAAACATTGGGCTTGGCGCCCGTTGCACAGTGGTTACAGCAGCAGCCACATGCACCGATGCTGACGGGTTCGAACCCAGCCTGAGCCAGGTAAACAATGACAACAGCAACAAAAAGCCCTGGGTTGTGGTGGGTGCCTGTAGTCACAGGTGCCTGTAGTCTCAGGTACCTGGGAGGCTAAGGCAAGAGAATTGCTAAAGCCCAAGAGTTTGAGGTTGCTGTGAAGCCTTGGCGCTCTAATGAGGGTGACATAGTGAGAAAGAAATCACAATGCAGGAAAAGTTTGATTTCTTGTGTACTTTGTGTCAAAGTATTATTTTTCAATCTAAAGGATAATATTTTATACTTTTATTTATTTATTTTTTAAAATTCAGGCATGTGGGGCAGTGCCTGTGGCTCAGAGGAGTAGGGTGCCGGCCCCAAATGCCGGAGGTGGTGGGTTCAAACCCAGCCAAATAAATAAATAAATAAATAAATAAATAAATAAATAAGTAAATAAATAAAAAAAAACAAAAAAAAAATTCAGGCATGGTTTCTTTTCTTTTCTTTCTTTCTTTTTTTTTTGCAGTTTTTGTCCAGGGCTGGGTTTGAACCTGCCACCTCCGGCATATGGGGTGGGCGTCCTACCCCTTTGAGCCATAGGCACCACCCTTTTTTTTTTTTTTTTTTTTTTTTTTTTGAAGTATTGTGGCATGGTCATAACTCACAGCTACCTCCAACTCTGGGCTCAAGTGATCCTCTTGCTCAGTTTTCCAGTTTTTAGTAGAGAAGGGTGTGTGTGTGTGTGGGGGTCTTGCTCTTGCTCAGGCTGGTCTCTAACTTGTGAGCTCAAGCAGTCTACCCTCCTCAGGCCTCCCAGAGTGCTGGACTATAGGTGTGAGCCTCTGCGCCTGGACTCAGGCATGTATTCTTAAAGACAAACACTTAAGCTTTCCCGCTAAGACTGACTTTCCCTTGGGGAAATTTTTATTGTCAATGGATTTCATCCATCAGTTTAGGAACAGTTTGTAAATTGGATGAGATGGAGAATTCGCCTTTTGATCCTTGCAATATTCTAACTCATAAATTCTTATGTCCACATGGGACCTTAAGATTTTAATACATATAATGGAATCTGTTAGATTTCTAATGCACTGTGGGATCTTGATTTCTTTGTGCTTTTTTGGGGTGGGGGTAGTAGTCTCCTTGTGTGCCAGTATTCTCCTGTGTATGCCAGTCTCAGCATTTTCATTTCGTCCATTTCTAATGTTCTTGTTTGTTTGTATTGGGTTGCCATAACCAAGTACCACAGACTAAGTGGCTTAAATAGCAGAAATTTGTTTTTTTGCAGTTTTGGAGGTGTTAAATTCAAGATTTGGGGGTTACCAGAGGGTTGGTTATTTCCTAAACCTCTTTCCTTGGCTTGCAGATGGCCACTCTCTTGCTGCCTCTTCATAGGATCTTTTTCTTTTCTCTGGGCTTAGCATCCTTGGTGTCTCATCCCTTATAAGAGGAAATGTGGGCACCACATTTAAGGGCACAGTCTGACTGGAGTTGGACCCACTCAAATACCTTCACTTTAAGTTAAAGATCTTGTCTGCAAATACTGCTGCGTTCTGAAATATTGGGGGCTATGACTTCAATATATGAATTTGGGTTGGAGCATACATAGTTCAACCTATAACCTTATTACACAGAAGGCACATCTGAAAATCAGATGGCACATTTAAAATGAATGGAGTGGAACTTGAAATATCACTCTTTACCTTTTTTCAAATCATGAATGAACTCCTTCATTAGCCAATCATACTTTATTCATTAAGAGCTAGAATTATGGCCCAGCAAGGTGGCTCCCACCTGTAAATCCTAGCACTCTGGGAGTCTTGAGTTGGGTGGATTGCCTGAGCTCATGAGTTCCAGACCAGCCTGAGCCAAAGTGAGACCTCATCTCTAAAAATAGCTGGGCGTTGTGGCTGGCGCCTATAGTCCCAGCTACTTGGGAGGCTGAGGCAGGAGGATTACTTGTGCCCAAGAGTTTGAGGTTGCTATGAGCTGTCATGCCCCGGCACTCTACTGAGGTTGACAAAGTGAGACTCTTGTCTCAAAAAGAAAAAAAATAAATAAATAAAAAACTGGCTCTGTGCCTCTACCTCAGTGGCTAGGGTGCCAGCCACATACCACTGGAGCTGGTGGGTTGGAATCCAGCCCGGGCCTGCCAAACAAGCATGACAACTTCAACCAAAAAATAGCCAGGTGTCATGGCGGGTGCCTGTAGTCCTAGCTACTTGGGAGGCTGAGGCAAGAGAATTGCTTAAGCCCAAGAGTTTGAGGTTTCTGTGAGTTGTGATGGCACAGCACTACTGAAGGTGACAAAGTGAGGCACTGTTCCAAATCAAACAAACAAAAAAAACCCCCAAATAAAACTAGATTTATGTTAAAATTTATAAATAAATTGCAGAAACAAATAGGTGATTTTTTTGGTTTGTCTCTAGACATAATTTTCAGTGTATAACTTTTCACTTTTTCATATAATATTTTCTTTAAATTTTATTTTTTATTTAAAAATTGGGGGGGGGGGCGCATTCCATGACCATGGGTAGAGTGTGGTGTCCTCTTAGTTCTCAGCAACCTCAAACTCTGGTGTTCAAGTGACCCTATTGTCTCCGCCTCCCCAGTGGCTGAGACTATAGTCACTGACCACAATGCCCAGCCAGTTTTTATATTTTTAGTAGAGATAGGGGTCTTGTTTAAGGGATGCACCCTGCTTAGCCACCTCACAGTGCTAGGATTACAGGCCTGAGCCACCATTCTGGGCCTACCTTTTTATTTTAAATGATAAACCTTTTTTTTTGAGACAGTGTCAGGCTGTTGCCTTGGATAGAGTGCTATGGCGTCACAGCTCATAGCAACCTCCATCTTGGGCCCAAGCGATACCGTCTTGCCTCAATTTTTCTATTTTTAGTAGACGCGGGGTCTCGGTTTGGCTTAGGCTGGTCTTGAACCCATGAGCTCAAGCAATCCACCCACCTTGGGCTCCCAAAGTGGCGGGATTACAGTTATGAGCCATTTCGCCAGGCCTTAGATAATAAACTTTAAATTTTTTGTTGTTATTTTAAATTCTTTGGAGTTTTTTGTGAATTTTTTTTTTTCAATTTTTTTCACTTTGAGTTACTGGACCTATAATTTTAAAAAGTTTTCAACAAAAAGTTGTTAGAAAAATATTTATCTGCACAGTTTAATACTTGCTAAAAGAGATAATATAAAATTCCTATAAATTCTAAAATACTTTTCATTTTTCATTTTTCACGAGACTTCTAATTGTAATGCAGATAGAGAAATAGAACTCCTGAATGCCTGCCTTAATTTTTGTGATGTGTGGTATATTTTGATCAAATACATTTTTTTTTAAAGTGGGGTCAGGGCATAAGGTCTCATTCTGTTGCCATGACAACTCATTGCAACTTCAATATTCTGGCCTCCAGTGGTACTCCTGCCTCAGCCTCCCAAAGTGAAAGGATTACAGGCAAGAGCCACTACATACAGCCTGACAATCTTAAAAGTTAATTGCTTCGTTTTTTTTTTCCTTTCTTTCATGTTCCCCCTTTCACAATACAGACTAGGCATGGGGTGTGGGTAGAGATGTATATAGGGCAGGTTTACTCTTCCTCCTCTTTCTATGCAGTCAGTATAAGAACATAGCATGTGGTAAGCACCAGGAGGTCTTCATTAATGTTTTAATGGACTTCATCTCAGGTTTTTCAGATTGTATCAGGGATTCTCTCCCTTAATCTTTATGATAATTTTCATGTCCATTGTGAGTTGTTATTATTTTGGAGTCAGTCTGACTCTGTTGTCCCAGGCTAGAGTATCAGGGCCTCAGCCTAGTCACAGCAACCTTAAACTCTTGGGTTCAAGGGATCCTTCTGCCTCAGCCTCCCCAGTAGTTGGGATGACAGGCACCCCACCATGACACTTGGCTAATTTTTCTGTTTTTAGTAGAGACAGGGTCTTGTTCTTGCTCAGGCTGGTCTTGAACTCCTGAGCCCCCCCCCTCCCCCCCCCCAGCTTCCCATAATGTGTACAGTGATATTCTTGATCATTTGTTAAAATTTCACTTTGCGGTTACTATGCAGTTGTAAATATAAAGCCTTATGCTAATTTGTTATTAGTAAACTTACATATTTTCATGTTTAGAAATTTTGATTTAGGAAGATTGACAAATAGCCTAAGCTCTATATGAAAATGAGAACTGTTGCCCTGTTGACTTCTGCCTTATTGTAAAAACATGAATTTAATATGTTTAGATTCTGGTCTGGTCTGATCCCCAAACCTTTATTGATTCTGTAGAGATAGCCTCTGGAAAAATTAAAGTTAGAATGGAGAAGAGTAGTTTCTAAAGTATTTTTAGTGAAAATTAAAGTTAGAATGGAGAAGAGTAGTTTCTAAAGTATTTTTAGTTTCTAAAGTATTTGTGATGGTGGTTATTACAAAAAACATTTTGTTATGGAAATTTTCATACATTAAGTAGAGAGAAAAGTATGCACTTTTTTGTACCAACATACAGCCTCAGCATTTACAAACATAGGGACAACCTTGTTTCAAATATAACCTATCAGCATTCCCTGTTACATTTTAAAACAAAGTCCAGATTGTCTTTTAAAACATCATGACTGCCATGCCATTACCACATCTAAAATGATTATTCTTTAATGCCATTTAATAAAATATCCAGGTTTTATGTTCACATTTTTGCTTTTTCATGCTTTTTCTTTTTAAGGTTGATTTTAAGTAGGAAGCCATACTTAGGTCCACACATGTATTTGATGGATTATCTATTAATTGCTGTTATTTGTTGGAGAAACCAGAATATTTGATTTGGAATAGCCTATGATCTAAATTTGGTAGATTACTTCTCCTACTTGTGCTTTGACTTGTTAGTCTAAGTTGAATTTCCTACCATTGGTAGAGTTAGATCAGATTTCATATTTCAGGGCAAGAATACACTATAAATGTACTCTGTACTTTTTATGAAAAATAATCAACTTTAAGTTTATAATTTGAGTTTTGACAAATGTGAACGATTGTATAACCATCACAATCACAAAAAATACCCAGTTAGCCAAAAAATTTCTTTTTGCCTCATGTAGTCATCACCTTCCTCCAATGATCAACTTTTTTTTTTCACTGTAGTTTTTGCCTTTTCTAGATTTTTCCCTTATAAATGGAGTTTTATAGTAGTAAGTTAATTGTACTTTAAAGGAGATCATTTTTGGCCAGGAGCTACAGGTCTAATTCCTTCCATTTTTGTATGACAGGGACTTGCCATGAGGTGTTGAAGCCTTGTTTCACTGAGTTGGAGAGACTGGACCTAAATGGCGCAGCATGACTTTGCTCCAGCCTGGCTTAATTTTCCTACTCCACCATCATCAACAAAGGTACTCTTTCCTGCATCTCTCTCTTTTTGTCTGCCTCTCTTTCATTCATGTTCTACACAAATGAAATTAAAGTGTGAAGGCTTAGTATCTTTGCAGAGAAGTACATTTATATTAAGTTATTTCATATTTAATTGGTTTTATTAAGTCAGTTTTCAGTATATCATCGACATGCTAAACCATTTACTTTTAAGTTGTCCTTTATATCAGTGTTCCACAAATTTTAATTCATACCAGATACTTGGAATATTACTTATTATACATACTCCCTTTTTCTATATATTTTTTTTACTATCTTATATTGATTGCTTTTTTAAGTAATAATGCTGTCCAACATACATGGTGTACTTTAGTTGCAAAGTGCTTTGCCAAAATTATTTAATTTGAGCATAATTTCAAGAACGTGGTGATTTGGAATTATTCTTCATCCTTGCGATATTCATTTTAAATATTGACCTCCTATTTATCTACTTGGGCAAGTGAAATGGATGAGTTACAGAGAGTAAAGGGGTGTGCACAGGGAGGGATGGAGGTGATTTTATCAGGGCTCTCTTTTTTTCTCTGATCTTTTCATAAAGCTGTTTGCCTTTTTTGATATGATACCCACGTGTTAAGCTCCCTTAATTGCTAGCTGATGGCTCTATTGTTTTCAGCAATACTCCAGGGCATAAATTGCTCTGTGTTCAAATTCAATAGAAGTAGACTAGGCGTGGGTTTTTGGGCCAGTCTTCTGAGATTTGTTCTGACCCCATTTGGGGCTCCTTTTAGCTCTTTCCCTAGTTCTTTCTGAGTTAGTTGGCCATGTTCAGTTTATCGCTCTTCATTGAAAGGAGATAACAGGCTCCTTCTGTTTTCTTACCATCAGAATCTCCATTGTTTCTGAAAACTTCTTAGCCTTGACTTTTTCTACCTTGTTTTAAGTAAAGTCATTTCCTTTGAGGTCTATGTCTCACCCTGGTAAAAATCTCAGAGCCACTATTCCAGAGTACAGCTTGCCACTCTGTGTGGAACTTCAGTCCTGTCTAGGCCTTTCTAGGCCTTACTTTCCAGAGTTTATAACTAGAGCAAGGGCGGTTGGAGCCTATTTGTCTTTTGAATCTGGTGTAGAGCCCTCACCTGTGAGTGTGAGATGGGCAAAGAAAAGGAACCCTAATTTCTTGACTGCACTCACCATAAATTTAACTCTTCATTTAAGATTTGAAGGGATGAGAAATGCTGGGACCCTACCCCTTTGAGTAATCTTTATGCCTTGTTTAGGAAATGAAAGGAGGGAAACCTGTCTTTTTGAGTCAGTGGATTGTAGCTCAAGTACCACAGGACTCTTCAAGTTCTTTTAGTATTTCTAAATTTTAGAATTTTAGTATTTCTAAACAAGCACTAGTAAAAGCCATTAAAAAACAAATGTAAATGACATACCACAGGAGCTGGCCAATATAGATCCTAAAGTGTGGGCAGATGGGGTACCGCCAGGGCAAAAAATGTGAAACCTGCCAGGCGCAGCTCATGCCTGTAATCCTAGCAGTGTAATCCAAGACGGGTGGATTGCTTGATCTCAGGAGTTTGAGACCAGCCTGAGCAAGAGCTAGACCCCCATCTCTAAAAATAGCCAGGCATTGTGTCAGGTGCTTGTAGTCCCAGCTATTTGGGAGGCTGAGGCAGGAGAAATGCTTGAGCCCAAGAGTTAGAGGTTGCTGTGAGCTATGATGCCATTGATACTCAACCCCAGGGTGACTGAGTGAGACTGAAGTCCATGTCAGGCCTGGGATGGGACTCCCTCAAGAGGGCAGAGTACATCCTCTCACCCTAGAGGGTTAGGGGTTTAGCTCCAATTATACAACAACTAAAAAATAACAATGCTAGTGATGTGTTCTCCTTATAACACTCCCATTCTTGCTGTACAAAAGTCAAATTGAGGTTGATCCAGATCAAAGGGCAGTAAATGAAATAATGGTTCCTTTGCATCCAGTGCCCACAACAACCCTTACACTCTCATATCTTAGATTCCTCCTGAAGCCCAATAAATATTACTCAGCTTTAGATTTGAATGATGCCGTCTTTACTACTCATTTTCATATGGACTCTGAGCCACTTTTTGGTATTGAATGGACAGGCATTATACCTATTTAATGTGGGGACTGTACTACCCCAGGGATTCTGAGATAGTCCTTGAATTTTTGGGACTGCTCTGAGTAAACTTCTCAGAGAGCTGAACATGGTGCCTCTGAGTGTCTTTATTTGGTATGTAGATGATTTACTAATCTGTGGCCCTTCATCTAAATCTTAAGTTGAGGACACTGGACAGGTGTTATATTTCCTTAGGGAGGAAAGACTTAAGGTGTCAAAGGAAAAGGCTTAAATGTACAAACTTGAAGTTAATTACTTTGGCGTGTCCTTTTTCCCTGGTGAGAGGAGGCTTTCACGTGACAGAGTCAAGACAATTTGGTTCCTCACTAGCTCCTCTAGAAAAGAAAACAAAATGCTTAAGAGAGTTTCTGGGAATGACAGAGTACTGTCAGATATGGGTTTCTTGATACAGAGAGTTTGCTAAGACCTTATATACGTTGCTTTAAAGGGGGAAGATGTGGAAGGACTGACATGGGGTAAAGAACAGGAAAAGGCTTTCCAAACCTTAAAACAGACCCTTTTGGGTATACTTAATCTAAAACACTGAAACTTCTGCAGGTTAATTTTGCTTTCTGTTTATGCTGCCTGTGCTGCTCCAGTTTTATTTTCAGTTTCCACTCACTTTTGCTGTCAATTACCACTGTTCCTTGGTTGAACTTTGTAGCTCACCCAAGTAATGGAACCAGGTCAACTGGGTTTGGGGAACTGGGACATCCCATGTAAACAATTGGATAGTCATTGACAATTATCCTAAGGACGCATAGCAAACGAAGAAACATTTTCTCAAGAAAATCAACTAAAACTTGGTAAGAATGTTTTTTCTTTTTTTTTTCTTTTTTTTTTTTTGAGACAGTCTCACTGTGTATGTCCTCAGTAGAGTGCTGTAGTGTCACAGCTCACAGCAAACGCAAACTCTTGGGCTCAAGCGATCCTCTTGCCTTAGCCTCCCAAGTAGCTGGGACTACAGGCACGAGTCACAACACCTGGCTATTTTTTTGTTGCAGTTGTTTAGCTGGTCTGGGCCGGGTTCGAACCTGCCACCTTAGGTGTATGTGGCTGGCGCCATAACCTCTGTACTACAGGCGCTGAGCCAACTTGGTAAGAATTTCTTTACTGGTCTTCTAATAACCTCTTTTACTTTTTCTCTGGAGATAATGTGTTTTAAAAACTTGGAGGGGGCGACTCTTGTGGCTCAAAGGAGGAGGGTGTCGGCCCCATATACTGGAGGTGGCGGGTTCAAACCTGGCCCATTGCTAGAACCTGCAAAAAAAAAAAAAAACTTAGAGGGTTTTGAAGTCTTTCCATATGGAGGACTTATTTTGAAGACTTACTTTTCAAATAAATGGGTTTTGAATGGCACATGGCTAAGATTTCATGAGTAATGTGAACTTTTATAATATTGTTATGTATCAGGAGACACTAATTTAAAAAATGTTTATTTTCCTTCTTTGTTTTTACGCAGTATGATAAGAAATATTTATTTTAGGCTCAGTGCCTGTAGCTCAGCGGCTAGGGTGCCAGCCACGTATACTGGAGCTGGTGGGGTCAAATCCATCCTGGGCCTGCCAAAGAATAATGACAACTGCAACCAAAAAATAGCCGAACGTTGGGACAGGCACCTGAAGTCCCAGCTACTTGGGAGGCTGAGGCAAGATAATCACCTAAGCCCAAGAGTTTAAGGTTGCTGTGAGTTGTGATGCTATGGCACTTGACCCAGGGCGACAGTTTGAGACACTGTCTTTAAAAAAAAAAAAAAAAAAAAAAAGTTTATTTTACTTAAAAGTATCAGGCAGAAGGTGCTCTAATAGTTTTTTAATAAAGAGTTTGACAATATACAGAAATAGAATAGTTTTTACAGATGTATTTACAAACACCCCAAACTATCATAGAGCATTGAAATTGTCATCTGTTTTCCAATTCTACTAAGAAGAAAGCCCTCAAAGCAGAGTGCAGTGGTAGAAAATGGGCTTTTGGGATAGATTATGTACCACTAGTGATTTTTTTTAAAACTAGTAGTCTGACTGCGGAGTGCAAAATACCAGTATATTTCTTCTGATAAAAGTCATAATGTGATGTTTTTGATTAGGCCCCCAACTTAGTATGAGGAGTGTTAACAAAAATTTGCCTGAAAGTCTGACACTTGTTCTTGAAACTGCATTAGAAAAAGAGGGACAAGCAGTTTGAGAAGAAAGAAAGAGAAGTTTTTTAATTTTGCTGGTGAAGGAGGAAAATGGTAGACAGTTGTCTCAGAATCCAAATTCCTGCTTTTAAGCAGAAGCACAGAACTTTTAAAGGTTCTGATCCTATAATCCCATTTTGGGCCAAGATACTTTATGTCCTCTGATGAGATTCAGCCTATCTTTGGTTAAGACAGTCTGGACCAGGCAGGAACAGATGGCTCACACCTGTAATGCCAGCACTTGGGAGGCCAAGGTGGGTGCATTGTGTGAGATCACAGGTTCGAGACTAGCCTGAGCCAGAGTGAGACCTTGTCTCTTAAAAGTAGGCGGATGTTGTGGCAGGCTCCTGTAGCCCCAGCTACTTGGGAAGCTGAGGCAAGAGAATCGCTTAAGCTCAGGAGTTTGAGGTTGCTGTGAGCTATGACACTAGAGCACTCTACCAAGGGTGACAATGTGAAACTGTCTCAAAAAAAGAAAAAAAGAGACAGTCTGGAACTCCACCTGATTAATCCCGTCTTCAGCTATCTTCTGTGGCACTAAAAACGAGATATTCCTTGCCTTTTCCTACCACTGGCTTGAGGCAGGGTTCAGTTCCCCAGAATTCGGGGAGACAGAACATACTTTTCCTTCTTTCTTTTTTTTTTACAGTTTTTTTGGCTGGGGCTAGGTTTGAACCCACCACCTTTGGCATATGGGGCCAGCGCCCTACTCCTTTGAGCCACAGGAACCGCCCCAGAAAATAGTTTTCAAGGCCATTTCCTTTGCAACAGGAGCTTTTGGTTGGCCTTCTAATTTCTGCTAGTGTGCAGACATAAAACAACTACAGGTGATTAAATTCACCTGTTAATTGTCTACGTATTTTCCTTTAAAGAGGAAATCAGAATAGAAGGAGGCCACACAATTAAGAATTTAGCTCTTGGGCGGTACCCGTGGCTCAGTGAGTAGGGAGCCGGCCCCATATACCGAGGGTGGTGGCTTCAAACCCAGCCCCTGCCAAACTGCAACCAAAAAATAGCTGGGCGTTATGGTAGGTGCCTGTAGTCCCAGCTACTCGGGAGGCTGAGGCAAGAAAATCACCTAAACCCAGGAGTTGGAGGTTGCTGTGAGCTGTGATGCCAGTGTACTTGTTAATAAATAACAGTTTATTTCCTATCATTTCTGAGATTTTTTCATAGTAATTTATGTTTTTGGTACAGTCATGCTATGTAGCTACATTCATTTTCTTTGAAAGTAATTGATGTAGGTCTTTTGGCTATTCTAGAATATAAAACCTGTGTAGAAACGGCAAAAACAACCCATTTCTTCTCTCTCTGCAACATAGAAGGATTTCTATGACCAGATATGTGGGAAGTTTTTCTGTACACACCAAGTAGTCCTCCAGCATACTCTCCAACTGGGTATCCTGTACTTCATTTTAATTCTGACTGGTATGATCTACTTGGAGATAGTGTTGGATTGCACAGATTGAGTGCTCTGAGGTGCTGAGTCACATAAGACTGCCCCCACTTCAGATGTCAGTTGCAAGTCTGGGGCACCTGTACTTTTTCCTTCTTCTTCTTCTTCTTTTTTTTTTTTTTTTTTAGTGGTAAGATAGGATTTTATTAGACATAAAAGAATACAGGAGTATAAAAAAGCGCCAGAGCTTCTGGCAAAGGGGAAGAAAACCTAAGTTGGAAATTCCTCCCACGGGCCCTTTGTCTGGGGGTCTGTATTACATTTTGGTCAGGACTTGGTAGGTGGAAAAACATCTTTTCAAAGTTAATGAGTACATTAACAAGTGAATGAAGGCAGTCTCTCCTTTACTAGGGCAAGGTTATCAGGTCCTTGCAGTTTTTATCTCTGGGAAGGGATTGGGGTGGGTGCTCCCTTCTCAGGGTGGAACCACCCAAAACAAGTCTGGCTGCCTTGTTGACCTGCCAGAGCCCAGGGGGTGTGGCCTAGAAAGGACGGCCGATTTGTGCCTAGAGAGGGGGGTCTGATTTCTGAGCTTACCTGGGCCTAGAGAATTGGGGGGTGGGGGGGTTCTCTGTGTCAGTGGGACACACCTGTACTTCTTACTAGCTACAAACTAGGGTTTCTGCGACCCTCCCTCCTTGGAATTGATTAATTTGGTAGGATGCCTCTTAGAACTCAGGAAAACACTGATCTTTGCCAGTTTATTATAAAAAATAACTGAAGAATAGATGGATAGGGTGAGGCATTGTGTGGGGTGGGTACATGGAGCCTCCATGCCCTGTCTAGGTATACTACCCTCCCACCACCTTCTTGTGTTCTGTTGATCAGTGAGTGGGGCTGAGAGTTCAACCCTCTAATCACTTAGTCTTTTTTTTTTTTTTTTATTGTTAAATCATAGCTGTGTACATTAGTGCAATCGCCTGTACCCATTCTAAGATGCACCAGAGATGTGGCCCCACCCATTACTCTCCCTCCACCAAAACCTCCCCCCTCCTTTCCCCTTCCTTGGCCCTTTACACTTAGTCTTTTTGGTGACCTCCCCTATCCAAAAGCTAGCTAGATGCCCCACCTTAAATACTTCAGTATAAAGTCTTTTGTTATCACAGGGGCTTGCTATGAATGGCAAAAGATACTCGTATCACTCTAAAATCTTCAAGAGTTTGAAAAAGAAGCTCTATGATAGGAGTCTGGTCTAGGAGTTGTTTTATGTCTGCACACATGAAATATATTTCATGTTACTACACACTGTCAACACAGAAAGCAGTTCTAATAATTACTTTGTCTTCTACAGTGCTTTGTGCTTAAAAGGTATAGCCAGTTTGAGTCTCCTTTATCCAATATATTTAGGACTTTGAAGTGTTCTGGATTTTTTCGTATTTTGTAATATTTGCCCTGTACCTGTTGAGCATCCTAATCTGAAAGTCCAAAATGCATTTCCTTATAGCATCTAAAAGTTTAAGATTCTGATTTAGTTCCATTATGGAAAAAAGAATGGACATTTTAAGAAGCAATGTCAAAGTGTAAGAAACTCTTCCATCATTACCCAAGACCTTGGAATTGATTACAATCATTTCATGTCCGTTAGTAATTGTCTTTCACTTTTTCCCTTGTAGTTCAAAGTGTTCGCAGACGAAGAGGGTCTGGTCGCCTGTCACTGTCAGCTAATACTCAGAGACAGGGTTAGGTCCACTACACTTTGTTAGAAAACTGGGATTCTGAATACTGAGAGTAGCCTCTCCACAACTGTTGTTTTTCTCTTTCCAAAATTACAGTTTTATACATCAGAGTTGAAAGTGAAGATTATGTTAACCTTTATCTTAAACAACAATGGGCAGAATCTGTGATCCATAGTAAATAGTAATCAGTATAATCCATGACCCAAAGCAATATAGATAGGCATGTTTAGGGTGGGAGCTAAGTTTATAAAACAGTAAGAATTGGGAGACAGGAGGTGAAGGAAAGGCAGGACCTAAAATGACCAGACCAGCTGTGTCATGTGTGCCCTAATATGACAGACTCCATCTTATTTTCACTATATGTGGTTTCAGAAGGGATTAAGAGTGTTTTTTCTTTGTGTGTTTGTTTTTTTTTTTAGACAGTGTCTCAAGCTGTCACCCTGGGTATAGTGCTGTGGTGTCACAGCTCACAGCAACCTCAAACTCTTGGGCTTAAACGATTCTCTTTCCTCAGCCTCTCAAGTAGCTGGGACTACAGGCACTCACCGCAATGCCCAGCTATTTTTTTGTTGCAGTTGTTTAGCTGGAACCCAGGCCAGGTTTGAAGCTGCCACCCTTGGTGTATGTGGCTGGTGCTGTAACCACTGGCACTGAGCCAGTTCTTACAACACTATATTCATTTTCTTTAAAGAGGCAGGGTCTTGCTCTGTTGTTCCGGCTGGAGTTCAATGGCTTGGTCATACCTCACTGTAACCTAGAACTTCTGGGCTCAGGCCTTCCTCCCACATCATCCTTTTAAGTACCTGGGACTATAGGTACATGCCATACTCAGTTAACTTATTTTTTTTTTTTTTTTTTTTTTTAATTTTGTGAAGATGGGGTCTCACTTTGTTGTCCAGGTCAGCCTTACAAAATCCTTGGCCTCTGAATGTGCTGTTGTTAGAGCTTGAGTCACAACACAAGGCCCATAATACTTTTAAACAGGTCTTATATAAGGTCAACAGTTTAGAATTCAGAAAATTATTCTCCAATAAGTGCTTCATCAGGTACTAATAAATTTTGCCCATGATATATGTTGAAAAAAATGCATCATAGTGACAAAATTCTTCTAGACAGTAGAATTTTATACTGTAATGGTATATCTCAGCAATTGTTCACTGTCACCTTATTTCATACATATGGGTTACTTGGAGGGTTAACTGACTTGTTTTCACATAGCCAACTAACTACTCTGAGCCTTGATTAGAATCCAGGATGCTCTTCTGTGTTTTCTGTAGGACTTACTTGGAATTTCATAAAATTATTAAAATTTCAATTCATTGACTATAAAAATGGACTTTTAAGTTAGGGAATGGAGATTTATATTAATTAAGCTACTGAAGTCACTTTTTGTTAGGGAATCTTGTGTTTGTCCCATTCCCTCTTGTGTATAGGTGCCTTTAATTTGCTCCTTGTCTCTCCCTCACCTCCCAGTTGGTCTCGTGTATCCTTTTTATTGGGTTTAATTTTTTTCCAGGCTTGCATGGATGCTTATGCGTTTCCTGCTTACCTTGTTACTTGCTTTTTCTTCTTCTGTTGTTTTATAAAGCTTATCAATAAAAATTGTCAACATTTGAAAGTTAGTTACAAAACATTAAAAAAAACTATTAATCTTGTCTTCATAAAAATGGTAACCTGCAAGCTGGGTGTGGTGGTTCAGGCCTGTAACCCTGCACTCTGGGAGGCTAAGGCAGGTGGATCACCTGAGCTCAGGAGTTCTAGACCATCCTGAAAACGAGGGAGGCTCCATCTCTACTAAAAATAGAAAAAACTAGCTGGGTGTTGTAGCAGATGCCTATAGTGCTGGCTACTGGGGAGGCTAAGGCAAGGGGATATCTTGAGCCTAAGAGCTTGAGGCTGCTGTGAGTTATCATACTCTGGCACTCACTGTAGGGCACAGAATAAGACTCTTATCTCAAACAAAACAAAACAAAAAAAACCCATACTAACTAGCAGTTAAGATTGATAATTGTTAGTGTATGGTGAAATACCTAGTACTTTCTAGAAAATTAACTGACTCTTGATTAACCTTAATGGTGATGGGTTTTTATTCTCTCTTTTTTTTTTTTAATTAAATCATAGCTGTGTACACATGTACATGTACATAGCAATCATGGGGCACCAGTTTTCTTAAAATTTGGAACTGCCTATTCTAAATTCTTCAAAATTGCCTATAGAGCATGGTTATCAGTTTGAACGCTTAATTAGCAATATTTGAGATTTTTTCCCCTTACGTAAAGTGGTTTTAGTTATCACTTTTAGGGATCCTTCTTTTAGTGTGCCTTCTGTTTTATTCTTTCATGTCCTGTTCTCTCCTGTAGACATTTGTTTGCCCATGTGGTTTTCTGTTTTTAATCTTGTCTTCAACAAGTGGATCTAGACATTAATTGTTGTTGTCTTTATTGAAACTTAATGGGGCGAGGTTTTTTTTTTTTTTTTTTTTTTTGATTTGGAAAGAGGATGTGAAGTCTTGAATTAAGAGAAAAAACATTTTCAGGGCTGCCCAGCTGTAATTTTGAGCTGTGTAGAATTTTAGCCCCATCATGTGGTGAGATTTTAAATTGCATGTGGTTGATTATATGGCTTTTGAACTGTTTGTAACCCATAGTGAGAAGTAAATAATATAGCAATTTTGTATTTAGGTAAATACAACTAAAACTATTTCATGTACCTATGGTGTACTAATATTTTCTTTTGTTTTCTTCTATTCATATTTAGTCTTTTAAAATACCAGTGGTGGCTGATTGATTTCACTATCCATTAAAAGGTCCTAACTTAACAGTTTGAAAAGTAACATTTTAGGGCCAGGCCCGGTGGCTCACACCTGTAATCCTAGCACTTGAGAGGCTGAGGCCGGTGGATTGCCTGAGCTTATGGGTTCGAGATCAGCCTGAGCCAGAGCGAGACCTCGTCTCTAATAATAGCCAGGTATTGTGGTGGGCGCCTGTAGTCCCAGCTGCTTGGGAGCTGAGATAAGAGAATCACTTGAACACAGGAGTTTGAGGTTGTTATCAGCTGTGATGCCACGGCACTCTACCAAGGGTGACAAAGTGAGACTGTCTCAAAAAAAAAAAGTAACATTTTTATAATTGAAGGAACACTGAACAGAAGTAGTTACAGATACTGAAAAATTTGGACAGCCAGAAAATTCCCTGCTTAAAATTTTTGTTACCACTGACTTAACCCTAGTAAGGATGATACAGTAATTAATCTCTATAAACAGGCTGTTACATATTTTCATAGTAGTAATTATTTGTAGAAAGAAGGAAGAATCCAAGGGTGTAGTAGATGAGTAGCAGGAAATAGAAATAGAAAGTAGATGATTTTTTAAAATTTATTTTATATTATTATTATTATTTTTTGAGACAGAGTCTCACTTTGTTGCCCAAGGTAGAGTGCTGTGGCATCACAGCTCACAGCAACCTCCAACTCTTGAGCTTAGGCAATTCTCTTGCCTCAGCCTCCTGAGTAGCTGGGACTACAGGCGCCCGCCACAACGCCTGGCTGTTTTTTTGTTGCAGTTTGGTCGGGGCTGGGTTCGAACCCACCACCCTTAGTATATGGGGCCAGCGCCCTACTCCCTGAGCCACAGGTGCCACCCCTGGGGATTTTTTTTTTTTAATTGGATGCAAGATCTATCTGTATTACACAGGCTAATCTTAAATAAGCCTTTTGCTTCAAACTCCTGAGTAGCTGGGTCTATGTATGTGTACCACATCACACTGAACCTTTTAAAACAGATAAAAGTAGTGAAATTCTACTGCAATAAATGTATTTTTATATTTAGATTGAGTGTCCTGTAGTTATCTCTATAGCTAGAGTGTAATAGTACTTTTTGATCTTTCTGTAGCAGCATTTAAAAACCTGATTAGTGTTTTGGTGCCCATAGTACAGTGGTTACGGCGCTGGCCACATGAACCGAAGCTGGTGGGTTCAAACCTGGCCTGAGTCAGCTAAACAACAATGATAATTGCAACCAAAAAGAAAAATAGCCAGGTGTTGTGGCAGGTGCCTGTAGTCCCAGCTACTTGGGATGCTGAGGCAAGAGAATCTCTTAAGCCCAAGAGGTTTTTTTTGTGTGTGTGTGTGTGTGTGTGTTTTTTTTTTTTTTTTGAGACAGTCTTTATTATGTTGCCCTTGGTAGAGTGCTGTGGTGTCACAGCTCACAGCAACCTCCAGCTCTTGGGCTTAGACGATTCTCTTGCCTCAGCCTCCCAAGTAGTTGGGACTACAGGTGCCCACCACAATGCCTGGCTATTTTTTTGGTTGCAGTTTGTCTGACATGGGATTTGAACCCACCACCCTCCATATGTGGGGCCAGTGCCCTACTCACTGAGCCAAGGTGCCGCCTTGACTTGCATTCTTGTCATAGAAGCAAGAATGTTCTGAGATGCTCAGGGCTCATGATATGTTGCATGTCTCTACAATATATCCATCAACTCTACATATTCTTTGGCTAAATTTAAATTTTCATATGATTACTTTGACAAAGTACACTGATCACTTCGTCAGTCACTTTGATTAATCTGACAGAGATTAGAATCAAGTCCATTTAATTTGTTTTGTACAGCATTTAGTTGAGGCTACCATTAACATTCTGAACAACAGGGCAAGGTCAGGAAATAAGTTCTGGGGAGGGACAAGTGAAGGATGCGGACAAGTAGGTGACTTTTATCCCCAGATAAAAGTTAGGATATGGTCTGAGGCTACTCTGTTATCTATTGCAGTCCAATCAAGGGAGCTTTAACCTGATTTTTGGTGTTACTTGTTGCGTGACCGGAGACGCGAACGAGCAGAAGCTTTGCTGTAGGTGTAAAACTCGCTCCTGTAATTATTAAATCAAGAAACAGGCCATACACTCTGATATGGTGTATAGCAAAGTTTTTTATTTTAAGTTTAGGTTTTATACTTTTTCAGTCAGGTACA
>CAUYPK010020451.1:0-45431 GCA_963574355.1 Loris lydekkerianus | reverse complement strand
CCTCGAATAGCCAAAACATTACTCAGCAATAAAAACAAAGCAGGAGAAATCACGCTACCAGACCTGAGACTCTACTATAAATCGATAGTGATCAAAACAGCATGGTACTGGCACAAAAGCAGAGAAATAGATGTCTGGAACAGAACAGAGAACCAAGAGATGTATCCAGCTACTTACTGTTATCTGATCTTTGACAAGCCAATTAAAAACACTCAGTGGGGAAAAGATTCCCTATTCAACAAATGGTGCTGGGTAAACTGGTTGGCAACCTGTAGAAGATTTAAACTAGACCCACACCTTTCTTTCTTTATTAAATCATAGCTGTATATATTAATGTGATCATGGGGCACCATACAATGGTTTTATAGACCATTTGACATATTTTCATCACACTGGTTAACATAGCCTTCCTGGCATTTTCTTAGTTATTATGTTAAGACATTTATATTCTACATTTACTAAGTTTCACATGTACCCTTGTAAGTTGCACCATAGGTGTAATCCCACCAATCACCCTCCCTCTGCCCATCCTCCCTCCCCCTCCCCTCCCTCTCCCTCTTCCCCATATTCTTAGGTTATAACTGGGTTATACCTTTCATATGAAAGCCATAAATTAGTTTCATAGTAGGGCTGAGTATATTGGATACTTTTTCCTCCATTCTTGAGATACTTTACTAAGAAGAATATGTTCCAGCTCCGTCCATGTAAACATGAAAGAGGTAAAGTCTCCATCTTTCTTTAAGGCTGCATAGTATTCCATGGTATACATATACCACAACAGGGAGACCCCTTTACAAACGGAAATTTATGTTACCTTTACAAAGGGAAATGTATACCTTGCTTTTTTTGATCCCCTTCAAAAGCAAAGGGACCTTTGCTTCAATTCAAGCATCTATATTTTACAAGCTATAAAGAAGGGCACAGAACACAGGATACGGGGTAGATTCATGCTGTGTCTTACTAGCTTGGGATTCTGTATGTGGAATGGTGATGAGAAGGATGCTAACCTAGCCAGAAAATACAAGCCTCACCATCTATATATGTGAAATGCTCTGCAATAAAGCATCTTGAGAAATGGGCACTTTTCCCTAGCGTGTATTGCATGGATGAACAGGTGTTCTACTCTGAGGGTTTAGGGAGAGGAATATTGACTTGTTAAAATAATAAAAAGAAGAGAAAAATTTTCTAGCACTGCCATTCTTCTTAGTAGATTAAAGTCATCCAAATGATGGCTTCATCATAATAATGGAGCATTGTTTATGTCGGTACAGCCAATTTCACACGTGGAAAATGAGACACCAAGAGGTCAAATAATATGTTCTGTGTGGATGTCTATGTAGATATGTACATGTGTATCCAACTACATAAATATTTATTATTTTATTTTGATCAAAAATAATATTTTGAGGCCAGGCACAGTGGTTTATGCTTATAATCCCAGTACTCTGAGAGACTGAGGTGGATGCATTGCTTGAGAGAAAGAATGAGAAAGAGAGAGAAAGAAAGAGAAAATAATACTATGGGATGAAAATCATTAACATGGGAGTGAGCCCAGCTGTCCCCCTTCTCCTCCCCAAAAGAAAGAACCACTCATTGCTGGCACCATTTTTTCCTCCTAGAGAAGATGGGGGCTTTCTGCCTGAGAGGGTTGGTGCATGGAGGTGCACAGCAGAGTGGGGCATGGGCAGGTGAGGCGATTGGGAGAGAAGGGCCACCTGGGGCTGAGGGGGGAGGGAAGAGAAGACATGCTGTGAAGAGAGGCGGTCAGAGTGTGTGGGAGCAGCGTTTCAGAGGAGAGAGAATTGTGGGAGTAGCTGTACGTGGGTATTTCGATCCCTTTCACATTTTTTAAAGTCACTCAAATCAAGGATTAATGTAATCTTCCAAACATTTCTTCTGGTCATTGGACTGTAATTCTGCAACTGTTACCATTCCAGAAAAGCACTAGGCTGACTCCAATTTGACAAAGAATTCAGAAATAAGCTCTTAAACATATAAATCCAAATGTGATGGTTTATAGTTTCTCTGTTCCTAAGATATCAGAGCCCCTTTCACACTAAAATTTGACTTGTGTTCCCATCACAATGCCTTATTCATAGGCCAGAGCGCCTTCCCATTTCTACCTCCTCTCAGTCTCCCACTCCAGTTCTGCCTTTGAGCTACTGACAAGCTGTTTTCTAAGATAGAAATCTGATTGCATTTGTTTTTATGTTTCATTATTTTAGGAGTTTTAACACATAAGGTCATAGTCAGAAAACTAGGTCAGGAACATTGCCATCAACGCAACTATATCTCAGACACGTTCTCAGTGTTTTGAGATGGAGTGAAATCACAGTGAACTGCCAAGATAATTGTAAACGTTGTTTTAAGAGAATATCAGCTATCATCAGATGCCTCAGGGTCATAGCTGGAATGAATTTTAAGAGTAAATGGTGATTACAGATGAAAAAACAGGACAGGCAGAGGAAAGCTGAGCCTAAGGCAGCACCTGGCTGAATGGGACCACAGTCACAACCCAAGATGTTACCAACAGCTGTAAGCAGACGGGTGGTCTTGTATAATTTCTGTTCTCTGTTAGAGGCATTGAAGGATGGGGGGAGGGACCAGGGCTGCCCGTCCCTTGATGCCAAACACAAATAGTTAGAGATGTGCCTTCAGCATTCTTGGCTTCTCTCTGTAAAAGAAAGCAAATGAGATCTATGAGTGTCAATAACAAGTATGTTACCTGTGCAGGGCAACACATGCATATGTACACGCGCACGTGGACATGTATGTATGTATACGTAAGAATTAACATATGTGTGTATAGAGGTAGATTAATATTAGTATATCTCTCCACCTAGCTTGCCCCTTCTGCGGTCTTTGTAATCTCAGTAAATAATTCCGGACTGCTAGTTGTTCAGATCAGAAGTCTTGAGTCCTTTCTCTCACACCCTGTATTGCCTCTATAAGCAAATCCCATCGCTTGTCTTTAAAAAAGATATTCAAAAGGTCACATGGTGGCTCATGCCTATAATCCTAGCACTCAGGGAGGGCAAGGTGGATGGATTGCTTGAGCTGAAGAGTTTGAAACCAGCCTGATCAAGAGCAAGATCCCTGCCTCTAAAAACAGCTAGGTGTTGTGGTAGGTGCCTGTAGTCCCAGCTACTTAGGAGGCTGAGGCAAAGAGGATTGCTTAAGCCCAAGAGTTTGAGGTTGCTGTGAGCTATGATGATGCCACAGCCCTCTACCCAGTGGGACAAAGTAAAACTCTTTCTCAAAAAAAGAAAAGAAAAGAAAAGAAAAGAAAAGAAAAGAAAAGAAAAGGAAACAAAAAATATCCAGAATCCGACTACTTTGATTGCATTTTTTACTCTCCTTTGCTCTATTAGTGGTATCAAGTTCAAGCTTCCCAAATGGCCCTGACCCCCTATCTCCCCTTTTCCTAAAGCTCTCCACCCCACTTGAGCCCAGACTACTACACCAGGCCCCGGAATGAACCCAGGCCTTCAGGCACACTGCCCACCTTTCTTGGTTATGAAATTTCTACCAGGACTCCCTTGAAACCTCCCGGCTGTGTACCCAGCCTTCCCACGTCTGTCCTAAGAGAAGAGAGCACTTTGTTTTGTAGCTCCCTCTGCCATAGGTAAATCCTGTTTTTTGCTGTAAATGTTAGAATTTGTAGAGCAAGTCTATAGTTCGTAGCACACAAACTTGTCACATAGTCGACACCCGGTGGTGAAGGGTACAATAAATGAATTAATGTGTTTATCAACGCTGGGTTGTTCTGTTGCTTTCTTTGTATTGTTTTGTTTTGTTTTTTACGGAAACTTGAAGCATCTGATCATCGCATTCCCATTGTTTTTAATCCAAAGAAGTTCCAAAGTAGACCATGGGGACTTATTTTTTTCCCGTGATTTCTTTTTTTCCATTTCAAAAATATATGATCTCTCATTGGCTATTAATACTTTAGAGACAGATGAATGCTTCCAATCTTGCCACTGGAGATTATTTAATGCCATGAAGCTAAACACCCCTGGAAGATGGCCTGAGTGTAACTGAGCCCCTCAGGAAGCCACAAGAACATTTTTATGTTTTCACAGGAACCTATGGGTGCCCTGTACATGGTGGGATTGATTAATAAGGCGTTAAACTAACATCTTGAAGACAATATGATGTGGCACAGAGAGAAAAGCAAAGCACCCACCTGGAAACACCCCAAATCTTGCAAAATGTAATTACCTGCCTTCTCCTTTGCTGTTGTGGGGTTGTTGAGCACAACTGAAGTAAAGCCCTGCTATAATCTCTTGGACTCAGATGACATCAGCCCTGCGGCACTCCTTCTGAGTTTTCCTAAGGAGCTGTTTTCCAATTTTCCGTTTTCTACAAATCTTCTAATCTTACTTTCTTAAGAGAAAATAGGAGCTGTTACATGGAAACTCTAGTAATGATTTGCCACCAAAACTTCAAATACAGTAGAACCTCTTTAAGTTGACCACCCAAGGGATTCTAACCAACTGGTTAACATTTGGAGGTGATCAATATAAGGAACTATTGTACTGATAACACACATGTGATATGCCCATTCTAAGAAAATTAGGTCAACTGAAGGAGGTAGTCAATGTACAGAGGTGGTCAATAATGGAGGTTCTGCTGTATTTTTTTTTTTTTTTTTTTTTTGAGACAAAATCTCCCTATATTGCCCTAGGTAGAGGGCTGTGGTGTCACAGCTCACAGCAGCCTCAATCTCTTGGGCTTAAGCAATTCCTTTGCCTCAGCCTCCCAAGTGGCTGGGACTACAGGCACCCGCCACAATGCCCAGCTATTTTTTGTTGCAGTTGTCATTGTTGTATAGCTGGCCAAGGCTGGGTTTGAACCCGCCACCCTTGGTGTGTGTGGACGGTGCCATAACCACTGTGCTACTGGTGCTGAGCCGGTTCTGCTGTATTTTTGAAGAATGTTTACAGTTGCAAGTAGAATTAGAAAACCTAATTCAATTCATATGGTCAGTAAGATAATTTTATCAGCTCATATATCAAAAAGCATTGTAGCAGGACCTCTGAGTTTGGTTTCTTGGTATCTCAATGATGCTGTCAAGGACCCAGGGTTTTTCCACTTCTCTACTATGATCATCTGTCAAAAGGCTGTTCCAGGCATCACATCATATATGACAACCTTCAGTGGGAGAGAAATTTTTCCCAGAAACATTCCCAATCCCCATTTCCCTTCACATCTGCTTGACCCAAACTAGATCATACACCCACTTCTAATTCAATCCATGCAAGAGGAATGATACTTCTGTTTGGCTTCTCCTAGATTAAACTGAGAGTTGAGTACCCTTTCTCAAGAAGCTGATAAGGAACAAAATTGGAGGATGAACTTACCCCCAACTCCATCCCTCCTTGACTAATAGCTTCCCTCGCTGCTCTTTTTCTACAGATAGCACAGAGCTTGCTTACTGAGTGTTGAATACGTGAATGAAGCTTGACTCCCTGACCGGGTCCTGCCACTAACCAACTGTGTAACTTTAAATATTGACTGAATTTCTTAGACCTCAGTATCCTCTTCTGCAAAAGGAGTGTTTTAGAATAGCTTGAGGTTAGACGTTAACTACTGCTGTCCCTATGTCCTGCCCATACTGCCCAGGGACTGGCTACAACTCTAACAATTTGCAGAAATCAGCGGCAATAATAGCCCCTGATGAAGGGGGTGTCGTAGCCAGCTTCTCCCAAGCCTGTCCATCATCAACAGGCAGGAGGTGGCACCCCTCAAACCAGTTTTAGTTTCAGCTCCAAGGAGTAAACAGACAAAGCCCTCCTAGGAATGCTGGCCTGGCCCCATCCTGCCCAAAAGACCCTCTCTAGCCGTCCCTCCTCTCAGGTTGCACAGTTGGGCGTTTATCTCCATAAGCCATTGTTTTCAAAGCGCTGAGAGCTCTGGACTTTCCCAGGAATTCCACTGGAATGTAAACAGTCTTCCCAGCTGAGGCAAAAGCCAGCGGATTTCCTGGGCTGTCCAAAGTCCCCACGTTGGATCCAAAAGATTTGATGCTCTATTTATTTATTTATTTTTTCCATTTTAAACATAGTTTTGCTAGTTAGGTATACTTCTTTTTCCATCTCTAACTTTCTAACATACTTGACATCAGTTAATATTTATTATCTGAAACGAAAGAATGAAGCAACTGAAGAATAATTCTGTAAGGAAAGATGTCAGATGAACAATTGTCCACGTTTCTTCACTCTAGAAACAGAAACACAAGCTCATCAGATGTCACCTTTTCAGCGTCTCAGATGAACAGTTACAAGAGTGAATCTAAGTGTTCTGTTTTTTTAATGGAATACTAATTCCTTCCCTTCCTACATCAATGTGCTGCTGCCATTCAGCATAGCGCCTGGTAGTGAACTTCAAAGATGGAGGGCCACAGGGAGCCTGGTCCCACAGCTTAATGCCAACCTGTGTTGATAGTGACTGTAGCTCTGAGGTTTTTCTGTCTCTCTTCCTTAGATTCTCTCTGGGTCATATCCTGGCTTAGAAGACACATTCCCCTCCCCCATGTCCGGAATGCCTCCATGGCGAGGTGTACTGCAGCCCAGCCTTGGGCAGAGAACACTTCAGAGCCTGGGGGATGTGGGTTTGAATCCTGAGTTGATTCTAGGTGGAACAACAGGACTGGGTCTGCTTTATGTCCTGGGTCAAGCTACTTCTCCGATCAACCGTTTCCTTCACTGTAAAATGAAGATAATACCACGTGGGGCTGGTGAGAAGATGAAACGAGAAAGCATATGTAAAGTTTCCAAACGTGACCCATCCCAGAGCTGTTGAGAAACTGTGAACTCCCTTCTCTGTCCTCCACAGCTGCTGCTTCCTGGAGCTGACGATGTTTCTAGATGAGTTCATGTGAGACTATATGAAACAGTGCAGGAAATAGTCCAAATCTAAAGATAGCTTCATCCCCAGCCAGATAGAACCATACTAGAATAATTTACGCCAGCAAGGAATCATCACACAACTGTAAGAACAGGAATTAAACGAAAAGAAGTTCAACTACAAGCTGGGGATACACAGATAAATACTGACCACACATTTCTTTCCCTGTTGTTGATTTCCTTTTCCCTTGAAAGTGCTTTCAGATCTCTGAGACATCCGCTGTCACCTTCCTCTTTCAAAACCCTGCATAGCCTCCTTTCCGTGGAGAGGCTGGAGATGGGCGGGTCCAGAGACCCACACTCTGAGGGCACCAACAGGCTCGCTGAGCACCAACTGCCAACTCTCAGGGGGAGGAGGCTGCAATTTCACTCACTTTCTTTTTTTTTTTAGACAAAGTCTCACTGTCACCTGGCTCACTGCAACCTCAAACTCGTATACTCAAGCCGTCCTCCTCCCTCAGCCTCCTGAGTAGCTACAAGCACATACCATGACACCCAGCTAATTTTTCTATTTTTTCATAGGGACAGAGTCTCACTACTAAGTGTAGAGATAGAGTCTCTCTACTAAGAAGAGACCAGTGAGTTTCTTGCTCACACTGGACTCAAGCTCCTGAGCTCAAGCAATCCTCCTCCCTCAGTGTCCCCAAATGCTAGGATTACAGGTGCGAGCCACTGTGCCTGGCCTTCACTCACTTCTTTAGATCATTTTTTTAATGTCTTCAGAAGCCTGTGTTAAAATGTAAATTAAAGGCTCAGCGCCTGTGGCTCAAGCGGTTAAAGCCCCAGCCACATACACCTGAGCTGGCGGGTTCGAATCCAGCCTGGGCCCGCCAGACAACAATGACAACTGCAACCAAAAAATAGCTGGGCATTGTGGTGGGAGTAGCTGTAGTCCCAGCTACTTGGGAGGCAGAGGCAGGAGAATGGCTTGAGCCTAGGAATTGGAGGTTGCTGTGAGCTGTGATGCCACAGTGCTCTACCCAGGGCAACAGCTTGAGGCTCTGTTTCAAAAAAAAGAAATAAAGTAAATTAAAATCCGAGTATACTGGTCAAGCCAGTATACCAAGTCATTTTGTGGACACTCAAACCTGTTGAAACTTCTAGTAACTAGGGCCTTCCATTTCCTAGAGCAGGAGTGAGAGCACAGAGGAGCAGTTTTAGTCCAGCTTCTATCATGATCTACAAGCCTTTTCTTGGATCTTGGTATTCTTTTCTCAGGCAGAGGGATTTAGGATATTAGCTTTTGCATTCTAGGCTAAGCTTTAGCCAGAAAGACCATGGGAGGCTCAGCGGCCCATGTCCACCTGTGCCAACCAGACCAGGTACAGCCTCCTTGGTGATACAGAGAGGCCTCATGTCAAAATTATGCCCAAGGGCTCTAGAGAGTTTGGATTCACTGAGAGATAAGCAAGTAGAGAAGGGGAAGGAGGGAGATTCCAGAAATCCCAAGTCTGTGTTGCTGGACCACCACTGTCTATGAGGATTACTCTCACCTGTGGGTGTCCATCTTTTCTCACTCAGAAGTCCTGGGCCCTCTGTCTGACACTCTAGAAGTACAAGTATTATCTTGAGATACAAGTACTATTTATCAGTGGTTCCCAGATTTTTGTTTATCTTTAAAAAGGGGTGGTGGTGGTGAATTACATTAGGATACCATAATGTTATTAAGAAAACCCCCAAAACTCCCGATCCATGTAGAGTCATTCTTTTTTAATAGAGACAATATTTTATCATAAAAAAAAAAAAAATAGAGGAGCTAAGGAGGCTTAAATCTCAGGATAAAGGACAGTTCTTTAAACTTAACTAATTCACATTTAGAAAAAAAAAAATCTTTCTAGGCCAGGTGCAATGGCTCACATCTGTAATCCTAGCTTTCTGGGATGCTGAGGCAGAAGGATTGCTTGAGCTCAGGAGTTTGGGACCAGCCTGAGGAAGATCAAGACCTTGTCTCTACTAAAAAAAAGCAAACGAAAAACAAAATAGAAAAATTAGCCAGGCGTGGTGTCTCATGCCAATTGTCCCAGCTGCTTGGGAGGCTGAGGCAGGAGGATCGCTTGAACCCAGGAGTTTGAGATTGCCGTGAGCTAGGCTAATGCCATGGCACTCTAGTCTGGGCAACAGAGTGAGACTCTGTCTGAAAAAGAAGAAAGGTAAAAAACATTCCTGAAGTTTTCCTTGTTTTGCCATGGATTGATGAAACTTCATTGCAGATCAAAACAGAGCTAGGAAATCTGATTTTGAATCCCGGTTCTGATGCTGTTTGTGTTCCTTACGCAAAACAGTCATTCTTTCTGCCTTTTCTTTTATTATTTTCTAAAGGAAAGGATTACATTGGTTGATTTCTGGGGGAGCTCTGACTTTCTTTGAGCTCTTCTTTCTGATTATAATGTAGAAAACTGAGGTCTGTTTTTATCTCTACATAATCGCACATTTAATACAATATTTCAAAACAAGTTTTGTTTCCCTGATTTGCCCATTTGCAACCCAGCTAACAACTCTCTTCCTAGGATCCGTGAAGGCTTGTAATATCATACAAAACCCAGTAATTTTCCCACTAGTCTGGGAGTTTCCCAGGATTTTCTGCCAGAGATTACTTTGGCACTAAACAACTTTTTTTAATTTTCCATCATCGGTGTTATCATCAACAAAAAGTACTTCTTAACTTAACAAGAAGACTGAAGAAAGACAATAAAGACAGTTATATAAGGAGTAACAGTTCAGGCTGTTGATGAAGAATAGTACTTTCTTCACATCATAAAACGTCAAGGATTTGGGACAGGAATAAAGGGGACTGTAATGGCAGCTGTGGGGGCACATATTGAAGTCATCAGTGGAGAGAAAAGCCAGCCCCTCCCTTTCAATCAATTCAAAAGTAATCAGAGAGAAAACGGGGTCACTCAAGGAGTTGATCTAAGGGGAAGGCAGCAGAGGTGAGGCCTTGTAGGACAGGATGTCAAAGGGCACTCTACAAAGCAGGCGTCAGTGCTAACTAGACCCCCACTTAGACCAGGGACCTGGGCGATGCTTCCTCCTAGGGACGTTTAATCATGTTTGGAGACATTTTTGGTTGTCACAGCTTTGGAGCAGGTGCTGTTGACTTTTAGAAAGTAGACGCCAGAGAAGCCACTGAACATCCCTCAAAATACGGCCTTCCCGTGATGCACAGGGCAGCTCCCCACGTTGAAGAATTCTCCAGGCCCAATGTCAGGAGTGATGAAGTTGAAAATCCTGCATTAGGTAAACTTGGGAGTGAGAATGAGACTCAGAGGACATTTAACACAGGTGTAAAAAACAGGGAAGGTGATAACTCTGAGGCAGAGAAGAAGAGAGTGAGGAGGCATATTTCTTTTTTTTTTAAATTACTTTTTGGGGATTCATTGAGGGTACAAGAAACCAGGTTACACTTATTTCTTATCGAAGTATGCGCCATTGTCCACCTTCTCTGAGTCTGCAGTGTCTGCAATGTGTAGTCCTGAGAAGCGTGGAGGACTCAGAGGCCAGGCCAGGCCTGTTGTCACCCTGGAAGCAGAGGGATGGAGTAGACACGTGAGACAGAGGGGGCCACCATGGAAGCTCGCTGGTGTGAAGAAGGCTGAGACCCCTCTGTATGAGGAGAAGTGAGGGCGTGTGATATGAAAGCCAAGTTCTCAGGACAAAGTATGTGTGTTCCATCGAGACAAACATCCCTAAGCCCCTGTTAGAACAGGGCCACACTGCTGTCTGGGTTTAGCACACACGAATCCCTGACCTAAACTGCCCTGAGTACTTAAATCATCCCAGGGGAGTTGGGGAGTTCCAAGGGGGTCCCATAATTAAAAATCATGCTAGAATCTTGCTATCTTTCTTAACCAATATGTATTGAGTACCTATCATGTCTCAGGGCTGTCCAGCAGATGGGGATACAGTTAGAAGCAGAAACAGACATAGTCCCTTCCTGCATGACACTTAGAGTCTAGTAGGAGAAATAGTAACTAAAAAAATAATCCCATAAACACCATAAAATTGTAAGTAAAATCCATGCTCTGAGGAACTACATCCTATGAAGGTGTATAATAGGTGTGTTTGTTAGCCTTTCTGTAAAAATGGGGTCAGAAAGTCTGTTAATTAAGAGGGATCGATAGTCAAAAAAGCTATCAGTTTAGACTATTGATTATATGTCCAAATGAAGGTATATATTCAGGCACAGAGATCCTCTGATGGGACTGAGAAAAGTTGTTATATCCACTCCCAAACAGCTCTCCCCTCTGTCTTCCAGTCTCAGTGGGTGCCAACTCAATCCTCCAGTGCTCAGGCCAAAAGTCTTGGATCATCTCTAACTCCTCTCTTGAATCTCACAATGAATCTGTACTTAAATTTTGCCTGTTCTATCTTCAGATTATATGCAGAATCCAAGTGTATAATCACCAGCACCCCTCAGTTGGCTGATTCTGATAGTTTCCTAATTGATCTCCTGGCTTCTGACCTTGCTCCCTGAGGTCTATTCTGAAAAGAGCAGCTAGCACAATCCTTTAAATGCTATGTTAGGCTCAGCACCTGTAGCGCAGGGGTTATGGTGCCAGCCATACATACCGAGGCTAGCAGGTTTAAACCCGGCCCGGGCCATTGTGATGGGCGCCTGTAGTCCCAGCTACTTGGGAGGCTGAAGCAAGAGAATCACTTAAGCCCAAGAGTTGGAGGTTGCTGTGAGCTATGACACCACAGTACTCTACCAAGGGCGACATAGTGAAACTTTGTCTCAAAAAAAAAAAAAAAAATACTATGTTAGATCACATTCCTCATTTGTTTAAAACTTCCCAAGACTCCCTATTGCACTCTAAAGTCAAAGTCAAAGTCCTCTCTGGAACCCACAGGCATGGCACAAATCCCTGCAATGCCTCGTGGGCCCCACCTCCAGCATGCTGGCCTCCTCTGTTATCCCTCCTCTGTTACTCCTGCCTCAGGGCCTTTGCACAGGCTTCCAGTTGCCTTGCCTGAAATGCTTCCTCATACCCACATGGCTAACTCCTTGATGAACTTTCCATCTCTGCTCAGATGCCAGCTTTCCCATAAACTGTACCCTGATTACCCAACCCCTAATTATAAGCCACCCCTCCACACACATACCCATGGCTCATATTACTCTTTCCCTCTCTATATAACCAACTTAGTTTATTCATGCTTTCTCTCCCCTGGTTAGAACATATGCTGTTAGGGGCAGATAGTTTAATATGCTTAGTTTGCTGATATATTTGAGCACCCAGGAGACCTTGTGGCATATTCACATGGCAGAGAGAGAGATATGTTACAGACAGGTAGGTAGAGAGGAATAAATCGTAGAACCCCAGCTCTTCACTCCATTGCTGTAGTGCTTTATAAATTATTGACAATATTTTAAATAAATCTTGCAGTTACGAAATAACAAATACAATTGTTGATAAAAATGGTCATTTTGGCCAGGTCCAGTGGCTCACTCCTGTAATCTAGCACTTGGGAAGCCACGGCACGTGGATTTTCTGAACTCACAGGTTTGAGACCAGCCTGAGCCAGGGCAAGATCTGGTTTCTAAAAATAGCAAGGTGTTGTGCACCTACAGTCCCAGCTACTTGGGAGGCTGAGGCAAGAGAATTGCTTAAACACAGGAGTTTGATGTTGCTGTGAGCTATGACAACATGGCACTCTACCAAGGGTGACAAAAAAAAAAGGTCAGTTTTTTCATTATAAACATGTTAAATATAAAATTTCATTAACTCTATGTAGGCATGTCTTCACTTTTTTTTCAATGAAGGGAGATCCTTTAACAATGGAAATGTCTGGTCTTTGATGTCCGATTTTCCCTACTAATAAATAAACCCAGAGGACTATTGGCAGTAGCATAGCTTTTAGAATCAATAGGGGAGACACTACACATTCAGGGACTATGTTGATTGTTTTAAAGCCTCCCTTTGCACAAAACATATGGTAATCTCACAACACCCATGAGGCAATCGGTGAGATCTGAAGAATGAGAACAGTGTGTTCTTTGAAATTTCTTTGACAGGCAGACAGTCCCTCCTTCCCTGGAGCCATCCCCAAGGGGAAGTATGTCGGCTTGGACAGGAATGAGACAGGGTGGGAATTCCCCCTTTGCAGACAAACTTCATTAGGGTTAAAGATAGGTCATTGCCATCCATAGATTCATTCACTTTCCCAGGATTCAATGCACCTGGGAAATAGGATTTCAAAGAATAGGTGAAACAGACAACAGTCCACCTAAAACAAGACTTAACAAAACAAAACAAATGGCATTAAAAATTGCCAAAACTTAAGCATTGCTGTTCCAGGGCATTACCAATAGATGGCAGCACAGGACTCGTCCTCACCAGCAAGCCTTTTATCCCCCCAACTTTTTCTGGTGAAGTCTGCTGACAACTTGGCTGAGTTCTTCAGCCCTTTTACACTCCTGGTGTCATCAGACAGCAATTTGAGGCATGCAGTAAAATCTTTGACCTCCCCCTTTCTCTAGATTAAGCTTCCTGGTGACCTCAAATCATAATCACCAAATCAACTGTGGTACTGTGACCTGGAAAAACAGCTACAAAACTAAAAACCAAACCAAACCAAAACCATCTATGTGCTTCACAAGGGAGAACTAGATCATGGCAAACAGGCAGTTAGCAAACTAAGTTGAAGAGCCCAAAAACAAAGGGAATAATTTTTATGAATTGTCTTTTTATCGCTATATCCAAATACGTTTTTTTGGTGGTTTTTGTTTGTTTGTTTGTTTGTTTTTATTTTTATTTTTATTTTTTTGAAACAGAGTCTGACTCTTGCCCAGGCTAGAGTGTCATGGCATCAGGCTAGCTCACAGCAACCTCAAACTCCTGGGTTCAAGCAATCCTCCTGCCTCAGCCTCCCAAGTAGCCGGAACTACAGGCACCTGCTCCAACACCCAGCTAATTTTTTCTCTTTTTAGTAGAGACAGGGTCTTGCTCTTGCCCAGGCTGGTCTGAAATACAAGTGATCCTCCCACCTTGCCCTTCCAGAGTTCTGGGATTACAGGTATGAGCCACCACACTGGCCGACACTGAGAGTTTTTAACATGAACCATCTCAAGTTATGTATTCTGCCCTGACCATTGTTGTTCCATCCAGTTCCCAAAATCTCTAACCTGTAACTAGAAAAGTTTCAGTAGATAAATTTCCAAGAGAATGAAACTATTTTCTCTAAATACTAGGCTAGTATCTCTTGTGTATATTACAACAAAAACAAAACCAAGTAAACAAAAAAACTTTGTTTAACTAAAATATTTCTTAACAGAAAGGAAACCAAAACCTACCAGACCACAAGAACTGTGTTTTTCAAACTTAGGTCAAAATGCATTCATGTTTTGAAAATCAACTATATAGGCCTTAACAACCACTACATTATAGAATAAAATAGATCAGAGAGCATCATCGTGTACAGGGTGCTAAGGGAAAATTCATGGCCAAAGAAAACTTGCACAACTCTGCCATGGAGAATGACATTTCCCTTCAACTTTTGTAAGTTCTATAGTCTGACACCAATGAGCTCCTCACCATCAAAAAATCTAATTTAATAAATAGAATTGTTGATGGATTTAAGCAGCATCAAACTGCAAGCAGAATTAAAGCTTTATTCAATCACTGGCTTATGAATATAGAGAATAAAGTTATTTATCATCATCAGTTTCTATATAATTATGATTTTCCAAACAATCCAGATTTCTGGCATTGCATCCTATTCTTCTAAAAGCATGTTCATATTCATGATGTTATATGTTCTGAACTTCAGTTTGGAAAAATCTAGCTTCTGGTTAAGCTAATAGGCCTAGAATAAAAACTTAAGTGCCCAAAAGAGCTAAGCAGGTGAAATAAATGAGTGAAGCAGGCCAGGAATAGCAAAGGAGTAAAGTGTGAATTTCATAGGAAATGTATAGATTTTTTTAAGTTGATAAGTAACATTTAAAAAGGAAAAATGAAAATATATTGTGATGGGCAGGAACCAGATCTGCTATGGACTGAATTGTGTTCCCTTAAAATTCATACCTTGAAGCCATAACTCCCAGGTTATATTTGAAGGCAAGATCTTTAAAAGCTAATTAAGGTTAAAGGAGGTTATAAGGGTGGGACCCCAACCCCACTGGATTGGTGGCCTTTTAAGGGAAGAGGAGCTCTCTCTCTCTCTCCTTCTGTGCACCAGGGAAAGACAATGTACATGAGTACATTGCAAGAAGGCAAGCATCTGCAGGCCAGAAAGAAAACCCCCACCAGGAATTAAATTGGCCAACACTTTGATCTTTAAATTCTCAGCCTCTAGAACCATGCACGAGAAATAAATTTCTGTTGTTTAAGCCTCCCAGTCTGTGGTCTTTTGTTATCGCAGCCTGAGCTAATACAAAGCTTAAAGCCAGGGTATGTCCAGGTCCCTCCAGACCTACTTCACATTGAATGAAGGACAGCCTCAGGAGATAAATATCTGAAGTCGTTTAAGCATCCATCCTCATAAGGGCTTCAAAGTCTTAACGCAACTGGGACAGGATATTCATTCATTGAACAAATATTTCAAGAGTATATGATTAAAACTAGTTTGACTGTGAGTAAAGTGATCCAAAGAACAGCTACATAGACAGCATAGAAAGGAAAAGCAACCATTTCCAGAAGAGGTGACCACAGTTTCAGAATGAGCATTCCAATCACTCCTACACCCCTGGGCCTCAGAAGGAATTCACATCAGGGAAGGCAAGGGCCAAACAGTTTGGCTTTCACTTTTATCTTCCTTTGTTACAAGTCATTCTCTCTGCGGTTCTAGTGCAGTTCAAACATTATGGTTTAATCTCCTTGGTTTTCAGTATTTCGTTTATTTTTTCAATAATTTTTTTTTTTAAGTATTTACATTGTGTTAAGCACACATCTAAGTGCTGAGGTGCATTGGTGAAGCAAACAGCTGAAAATTCTTGTATTTGAAGAATTTTCAGTTGGGTAATTAATAAACACAAGAGGTAAGTAAAATGTGTTAGAAGGCTGTCGTGTGCATTGGCAGTATTGTTTGAAAATATTCAATTCTGCTATACAAGAAAACAACAGGGAGGGATGAAACTCAGATTGAAGCATTGGTAAGTAAATTAGTAACTCATAAGACACGTTAAAAAGATGAAGCTGAACGTGTGTATGTATGCATAGATAGAAGGAAAGACAGGGACTACATACCAGACAGTCATGGCTCTGTAATACTTGTCACTCTCCATATCTCTGAGTTCTTTGTTGGCCACCCATTGATGAAATCTTGCCCAAAAAACACAAATAGAATCTTAGCTGCTCAGCAGGTTAATTGGCAAGTGACAGCCATGGCCCATGTGCTGGCTCTGGATACCTCTTCTGTCTGCTGAGACCTCATCATTGAATTCTACTCTGATCCCAGCGACTGTCAGGGAAGGCTGGTGTGGCAGAAAGAAACAGCCATCTGAACATGGCCGTATAGGTCATTTGCATGCTGTGTTTAGTGGGTTAACTCACTTCACTGCTCCCTATGTGAGTTTTGAGCTGATCTAATAAACCATGTGATAAAATCATCTTCACTTGATTTGGGACCCCTTTTTGAGAGAGTTTCCCTGGTTGTGGACTTAGAGGCTGCCATTGCATTGAAATAATTTCCCACGTGGTAGCAATGGAAAGTGCTACAAGGCTGGGCGTGGTGGCTCACACCTATAATCCCAGCACTCTGGGAGGATAAGGAGGGTGGATTGCCTGAGCTCACAAGTTCAAGACCATCCTGAGTCAGAGCTAGACCTCATCTCTAAAAATAGCCGGTGTTGTGGCGGACACCTGTAGGGAGGCTGGGGCAAAAGAATTGCTTAAGCCCAAGAGTTTCAGGTTGTTATCAGCTGTGATGTCACAGCACTCTACTGAGGGAGACAAAGTGAGACTCTGTCTCAAAAAAAAAAAATTGCCACAGCATCAAAAAACATAGCATGGAAGGAAGAAGATGAGTGTTGGGAATGGGTTTCCATTTTTAAGAGAATGATCAGGATAGGGCTGATTGAGAAAGTAACATTTGAGCAAAGACTCGAAGCTACATGTCTGGGGAGAGCAAGACATGTGGCTGTCATGAGAAAGCTCGTTCCAGACACAGGGAACCTCACGTGCAAACAGCCCCAGGAACAGGAAGGCAGCCAGGCTGGTGGAGTTGAGTGAGCAGGGTAGCAGGAGCTAAAATTAGAGGTACTCCGAGCCCTGTCGGTCTTCAGAGGCCCTGGAAGTCATTGTACCAGCTTTGGCTTTTACTCTAAAATAGTCATCCACTGAATGGTTCTGTATGGGAAAGTGGTCAAATTTATATTTTCCCAGGATCAGTCTGGCTGCTCTATACCAGAAGGGAATGGGACAGGTCCAGGCAAAGATGACAGTGACTTAGATCCAGGTGGTAGCAGTAGAGCTCATGTGAAGTCATGAGTTTCTGCATATGCTTTAAAAGTAGAGCCAAGGGGCTCAGCGCCTGTGGCTCAAGCAGCTAAGGTGCCAACCACATACAGTGGAACTGGGGTGTTCGAATCCAGCCCAGGCCTGCCAAACAGCAATGGTAGCCAGGCGTTGTGGTGGGTGCCTGTAGTCCCAGCTACTTGGGAGGCGGAGGCAGGAGAATCGCTTGAGCCCAGGGGTTGGAGGTTGCTGAGAGCTGTGGTGCCATGGCGCTCTACCCAGGGTGACAGCTTGAGGCTCTTTCTCAAAAAACAAACAAAGAAAAAAAGTAGAGCCAAGGAATTTGCAACTGGATTGGATGTGAGAGTGAGGAGAAAAAGAGGAGTCAATGATGAATCCAGGGATGTAGGAGATGCCATGCATGTAGAGGGAGGAAGTTTGGGAGGAGAGGTTAGTATCATTTTACTGAGGGAGGAACTGAAACTTAAATAACGTACCAAACTCACATAGGAAATGAGTTGTTCAGTCTAAGGATCAATTCTAGCTGGGTCATTTCCAAGCTCACACATGTCTTTTCGGTCTCTCAGGCTCCCGAGAAGGGTATCCAGAGAGCAATGAGAGCCGAGCCAAGGGAATACTTAATTCCACCGGACCTGGGGACCAAAGGTCTCACAGAAGAAAACATGTAGCTTGGCCTCGAAGGGTACCCAGGTCTGGTGAGAAAGATGGGTACACCATACAGTAAGGAACAAGAACAGGGCTGTTGAGACATATGCAGTGTAAGGGAAATTCTGAGGGTTGAAACTTTATGATTCTGTAAAGCTCTCTTATTCACTCGGACATACTTTCCCCCTGCCCTGATCCAGTGCTATGTGATAAGTCACCTTGCAGTAATTTGTTGATATGTATGAGTATCTAATCTAATCACTGCTAGGAATGGGGAAAAAATGTTTTCTGTATTTATTTTTATGCAAATAAGCCTGAGCACAGATAGATTCCGCATTGCCCCTCTGAGAACTTGGTGCCTGAAAGATGCGGTAAGGCTGGGTGAGCAGAGTAGGAAGAAGGGGGGAGCTGGAACGAGGCGTCTGCCTGGCCAAGATCCCCTGATGCACATTGAGAGGATCGAATCCCTGCTCTCTCCTCCGGCCTTGCAGTTTCTGTTCTGGGTCCTTCGGGGCAGAATCTAACAGGGAGCTGACAACGGGGAAAATAGGGCTTTCAGAGTCCAGTCCGGAATCAGAAAATGGAGCATAAGCAGCTTTGTGAGGAGCCGAGTGACAATAGTGCATTGACCAGCATGCATACAAGCGATAAAATAAGAATAAGGATACCTGCAGCGAAGGCCACGTTAGATTAAACGTGTAAAGATACTTAGAAAAGGTGCTAAAATAACATTATTGGGAAAGGCTATGGGAAGTGTTACTGGGCTGGTCATAGAGGATTTATTTTATGTATAGAATTTCAGTATTCTGATTTTTAGCCACCCATATGTATGTATGCAAACAAGTAAGGTAAAGTTAACTTTAATTTTGAGCATTCACTTTGGAAGTATCAAACTGCTTTGCTCTAGACAATGGTAATTAAGGAGAGAGAGGTTTAATATCCTGACTACAGGGACTGTGTGGATCAGAACCTTTTCCCCTCCACATGAAGGGCAAGTTTCCCTATTCTAGAAAAATCCCACTTCTTGGGTCTGGGATGGGAGCTCTCTCAGACTTGCTGCTGTTCGGAAGGTGGCATGCAAGAAGCCGGGTTATGGCGCTTGCGTACACATATGTGACATTGTTGGAACAAACCACTGTGGAAGATTGTTTCATGTTTGTCATTTGTGGTAGACATTGGTGTTTATATTGACATGTTTTCGCAGTAATTTTGTCACATAGCCTTCAAACATACTAATATTTCCATTTCTACTGACTCACTTCACAGAAACAAGTCCAGTATTAGCATGTGCATAGACCCATAGGATCCTACCACTGAATCATTCTTCCATTTATCTTTGAGAATCCTTTCTTTCATCTTCTAAAAGGACATTCATTTTTTATTTCATGAGATTACATGTATTGTACATTATGCTGATTTATTTATTCCAAAAATAATAATAGAGGGTTTACCCTGCCCTGACCCAATGCAACGTGATAAACCAAAACGTCATCACCTTGCCTTGATGGAGGTTATAATAGATTGAGTACAACAGGAGATAAATACGCAAATGTACAAACACAAAAGTGTCTCAGGAGGAAGGCTTCTGTGCCAATGGGAGTGTGGAACCCTAGAATCAAATTTAGTGTCTAAGTTTAGAGAGCTCTCCTAAGGAAGTAATATAGAAATTCAGACCTAAAGGATATGTCAAGAAGGCTCGCTATGGGCAGGTGGGTTTTCTGGGCAGAGTTGAAAGTAGAGGAGAAGACAAAACCGAGAAGGACTTGGCACACTGGAGGGATAGTCGGAAGGTACAGTGAGATGCTTGGGGAGGTCGGAGAGGAGCCAGACACTCCATGTACTTGCATTTTATTCTAAAGTAAATAGGAAACCTTGAGAAAATTTAAACAATGACATCTTTTTCTTTTGTGGGAAGAATGGATGGCGAGGCAGGAGTGGACAGGGGAGTTTAATTAGCCACTGTGTGGTCTAATCGGTATCCTCATGAGTCTGTTGCAGGGATGGACATTCGCTCAGAGGGAGAATATCATAGCTTGGCCTGGGGGAAGAGTGGTAAAGATAGATGGAATCAGGGTCAAGTTCTAGTTTGAAGGTCTAACCTGCATGACGTGGTTATTGATCGCATTTGGAGAAGGATAATCACAGGTTCCTGGCTTGAGCCACCAGAGGTATGGAAGATGTTCCTGGAAGCAAGGGCTTGTGACAAGAGAAAGAAAAGAAGGAAGGGAGGCAGAAAAAGATGTCAGGAGCGAAAGGCATTGCACGACCAATCTATACATGCACACCCTCTTTTAAAAGAACCACACCTCCACATAAACAGAACTCATACACCAAAAATTAGCTATCAAGTCTGTCAGTTTCTGCTAGGAACAACTTGAAGTTGGGTTACGAGCTTTTCTCTATAAACTTACCTTGGTTAATTTACGGCCACTTAAAATAATTAATGCCTCTGGGCGTTAGACATGGGAAAGAAAACCTCTAGAGACAAATGAAATTTCAAAGTGTACATAAGCAAATGCTTTGGTGTCAACTTGCTCAGCACAAAGTCACAGTTCTAATAATATCTTGGAGAAAAACAGCCTTTCTGAGAGATGGTCTGTGATTTTTCAGAGTTCATATTGGTTCAGAAAATGACAGCCAGGATTAGAATCCAAAGGAAAACAAGCATTGAATTCTTGTATAAATTGGAATAGATAACCTGAAGAGAACTAACTACCTACTTTCAGGCTTCAGTAATCCCACCTGTCTGCCTATACTTCTAAAGTCATTGAAGTATTGTTATGCACTATAATTTAACTATTTGTATGTGGTCACAGGCTTTGTAGTAGCATCTCTGGAATTTAGGTAGATCAATAAGATCATAATTACAGATGTTCCTTCAACAGTCTTTACTGTACACTCTGAGATAATGGAGAAAAACTTTCTACTACAACTCACTGCCAAGAAAAAGAAAAAATAAAACCTAACTTGATTTCAATGGTGTTTTTCCAGTATTCATAGTGACAGATCAAATCATTAGCTCCTACTGGGAAATGGTTATAAATATGAAAGTTCGCACTCAATGAATTTGATCTTAGAATGAGTACCTTCTAGGCAGCTCCTGTGGCTCAAAGGAGTAGGGCCCAGACTCATATGCAGTTTTAGGCTGGTTCAAACCCAGCCCCAGCCCAAAACTGCAAAAAAAAAAAAAGAGAATGAGTGCCTTCTAACATTTATTTTCAATATGTTTCAGCCTTTTTTTTTTTTTTTTTTGGATCAAGTCTCACTTTGTTACCCTGGGTAGAATTTCATGGCATCATCCTAGCTCACAGCAAACTCAAATTCCTGAGTTTAAGGGATTTTCATGCCTCAGCCTCCCTAGTAGTTGGGACTACAGGCACTCCATACAACACCTGGCTAATTTTTTTATGTTTAGTAGAAACAGAGTCTGACTCTTACTCGGGCTGGTCTTGACCTCTTAAGTTCAAACAAACCACCTGCCTTAGCCTCCCAGAGTGCTAGGATTACAGGCATGAGCCACCGTGCCTAGCAATGTCTCAGCTCAATACAAATTGTTACATGAAAACCCGAGTTTATGATGCCTGCAGATGAAAACAGGACAGTGTAGGGCAGGCACGGTGGTTCATGCCTGTAAGCCTAGCACTCTGGGAGGCCAAGGCAGGTGGATTGCCCTGAGGTCACAGGTTTGAGACCAGCCTGAGCAAGAGCAAGATCCCGTCTCTAAAAATAGCTAGGCATTGTAGACGCAGTTCCTCAGGAGGCTGAAGCAAGAGAATCGCTTGAGCCCAAGAATTGGAGGTTGCTGTGAGCTATGATACCACAGGACTCTATCAGGGTGACAAAGTGAGACTCTGTCTCAAAAACAAAAACAAAAAGAAAGAAAAGAAAAGAAAATAGGTACACTCTAATTTTTAGAAGGCTATGATCTTGGGCTGGGACAGTGGCTGATGCCTGTAATCCTAGCACTCCGGAAGGCCAAGGCAGGTGGATTGCTTGAGTTCAGGAGTTCGAAACCAGCCTGTGACATAGTAAAGCTCTATTCATGATTAATGGTTCGGAGGACAGATTCAGGAGCTTAACTGCCTGGGTTTGTGTTCCAAATCCCCTTCTGCCACCACCAAATTTCTAGGCATATGATCTTACATAAGTTAATGTCAACAGTCTGCGCCTTGGTCTCTTCTACTAGATAATAATTTACCCATTCCTGGGGTCTTGGATGGATTAAGTGAATTCATGCTTGTGAAGCCCATATGACATGCCACCTGAGTGTGAGCACTAACAAACTCTGGGTCACCGGGCAAGAGGTGGTGCTTATTTGGCTTCCAGCCTTTCATAAGCAACCACAGGAGGATGTGGTGACTTGATAAACAGGGCGCCCAATGAACAAACGATCATGAGTAATTCTTTATAAAATCATGTCTAGGTTGTACTCGAACCTAAGTGTAAACAATATGAAAAAGTCTGTCTTATAAAGAGGTTGATAATCAGATTCTTTTGATTCTATTATTTGTAACTTATCTAAAGAATGCTGTTCACATTCAAGATGCTTATCTCAATTAAGTATTATTTGAGGAGCTTGGAAAAGCAAAAAATAATGGCACATATTTTTCCAATTAATTTCATGTTTATCAAGACTATCACATGCAAAATATTTTACAAGAATTGTGGAAGGTATTGCAAAAATCCTAAGATATGATTGGTTAGGCTGAAGTAGCATATAGTCTTATGGGAGAGGTGACTATAGATTCAGACAATAAATAAACACCGCTGGGAAGTGGCAGTGTTCAACCTCCATAAAATTAAAGCTTTCCAGTCCCAAGTACTAAATTGCAGTGCTGGAGTTACAGCCTACCAGTCACTTTTAAGCCCCAGGAATACGCCAGAAATAGATAATCTTCTTGGGGCCTAGGTAACGGCAGGAGTGCAGGTCTTACAGAGGAAGCTACTTTTGAGTTCCATCCACACTGCCCCGTGTGGACAGTCTATCTGGCTGGCCTTGGAGAGTTGGATAAATATCCGGGGTATTTCTTTGGTACACTCTAATTTTCAGAAGCCTATGATCTTGGGCTGGGACAGTGGCTCATGCTTGTAATCCTAGCACTCTGGAAGGCCAAGGCAGGTGGATTGCTTGAGCTCAGGAGTTTGAGAACAGCCTGAAGAAAGTGAGACCTCCATCTCTGAAAAATAGCGGGGTGCTGTGGCTAGTGCCTATAGTCCCAACTACTCAGGAGTCTGAGGCAGGAGGATCACTTGAACCCAAGAGTTTGAGGTTGCTGTGAACTGTAATGCCATGGCACTATACTGAGGGCGACAGAGTGTGACTCTGTCTCAATTAAAAAAAAAAAAAAAAAAAGCTTATTATCTCAGAAGAGAAATAGTTGTATGCCAAAAGGCTGATCATTTCGTCCCCCACTTAAAGCACTTTAATGTCTTCAGGACAAAAACACAGTCCTTGGCAAATCATGTAGGATGTGGATGACTTGGCCCCTACCTATAAGCCCATAAGCCTAAGTTAGAGATATTTGTATTAATATCTGCAAGAGATGGAACACTCAGCCAACAGGGGCTTCAGCGCTCTAGTGTACCTTCCCATCACCAGGGCTTCTTATTAAAATTCTGATTTGGGAGGTCAGGGGTGGTGCTGGAGACTCTGCATCTCTAGAAAGCTCCCAGATGATGCTAGTTCTACTACACTAAGACCCACACAGTGTTTGAAAAGAGCTTAAGAAGGTGGAGTTTTCTCTCTCTCATGTAACAAGAAATCTGAAAGTTGTTCCAGATCAACGATGTTAGCACCCTGAGACTGGCAGATCAGGCATGAGCAAATTTCCCCTCCACAGGCCAGATGTAGCCCAGTGACTGTTTTTATGAATAAAATGTTATTAAAGGCTTGACACCTATAGCTCAAGTGGCTAAGGCACCAGCCACATACACCAGAGCTGGAGGGTTTGAATCTGGCCCAGGCCTGCCAAACAATGACAACTACAACCAAAAAGTAGCCGGGTGCTCTGGCAGGTGCCTATAGTCCCAGCTACTTGGAAGGTTGAGGCAAGAGAATTGCTTAAGCCCAGGAGTTGAAGGTTGCTGTGAGCTGTGAGGCCATGACACTCTACCCAGGGCAATAGCTTGAGGCTCTGTCTCAAAAAAAAAAAAAAAAAAAAAAAAAGTTATTTAAACATAGCCACATCCTTGTCTTTATGTGCATTGCCTATGGCCAGCTACTTTTATGCCACGGTGGCAGAGTTACAACAGAGACCAGATAGCCTACAAAGCCTACAATGTTTACCTTCTCCTGGTCCTTTATGAGAAAAGGTTGCTGACCCTGGGCTTAGACATCATTACTCACCAGGATCTGGGCACTTGTGCACTTGTACCTTTTTTTTTTTTTTTTTTTTTGAGACACAGTCTCACTTTGTCACCCTTGGTAGAGTGCTTTGGCATCATAGCTACAGCAACCTCAAACTCTTGGGCTCAGGTGATCCTCTTGCCTCAGCCTACTGAGTAGCTGGGATTACAGGCACCTGCTATAATGCCTGGCTAGTTTTGTATTTTTTTTTTTTTTTTTTTTAGAGACAGAGTCTCACTTTATCGCCCTTGGTAGAATGCGGTGGCGTCATAGCTCATGGCAACCTCCAACTCCTAGGCTTAGGCAATTCTTTTGCCTCAAGTCTCCTGAGTAGCTGGGACCCCAGGCACTCACCACAACACCTGGCTATTTTTTGTTGCAGTTTGGCCAGGGCTGGGTTCGAAACCTCCACCCTCAGTATATGGGGTCAGCGCCCTACCCACTGAGACACAGGTGCTGCCAGTTTATATATATATATATATATTTAATATAAATATATATATATTTAAAATATATATATTATATACCGATATCCGCGAGTATAAGCTGAGTTTTTTTTTTTCGGCACAAAATTTGTGCTGAGTTCGGTTTTTTTGGCACAAATTTTGTGCCGAAAAAACTCGGCTTATACTCGAGTATATAGGTATAATATATATATTATATATTTTTTTTAGTAGAAACAGGGACCTTGCTCTTGCTCAGGCTGATCTCTAACTCCTTAGCTCAGTCTATCCATCTGCCTCCACCTCCCAGAGTGCCAGGATTACAGGTGTGAACCACTGTGCCATCCCTTATACCCTCATCTTCACACCTGATCAATCATTTGTGAGACTAATTGTCAGATTCTCATGATCTAACCCTAATCCTTATGCATGTTAGGACTTAAAACAAGTTCTCTTACTCTCATTGGTGGGGATGATGGCTATGATCACCATAGCATTTTATATATAGTATTCACTAAAGAAATATTTAGGGGGCATTCATTCGTGTAGGTATTCAAGCAATAAATGCACATATATAGTAAATATAAACTGATCACAAGATACAGTTCTGTACACTAGGGATTTTAAGGTATTAAAAAGGAGCTAACTCTAGTCTACAGTGGAAGTGAGTTTATTTAATAGCTCTGTTCTAAAAGTGCTTACTCTTTTTCTGACTTCACTTTCTTCAGTTTTCTTTTTCCTTTTCTCTTCTTTTCTTTTCTTTCTTTTTTTTTTTTTTGAGATGGAGTCTCACTTTGTCACCCTTGGTAGAATGATGTGGCAGTGTCATAGCTCATGGGAACCTCAAACACTTGGGCTCAAGTAATTCTCTTGCCTCAGCCTCCTAAGTAGCTGGGACTACAGACACTCAGCACAACATCCGGCTATTTTTAGAGATAGGGTCTTACTCTAGCTCAGGCTGGTCTCAAACTTCTGAGCTCAGGCGATCCATCTGCCTCTGCTTCCCAAAGTGCTAGAATTACAGGCATGAGCCATCACGCCCAGCTTCTTCAGTTTTCTTGAAAATGTCAGGAAAGGGGTGGGATAGCATTCTGAGAAGGATCTAGTGTGCCACACCAAAGTTCTGGAGGAGGTGGACGAGGGAAACAAGCCCCAGGATGATAACCCTGGGAGTTGATTTGACAGCCCTGCCCCAGGCAGCTAGATAGAGATGTGGCCCAAAGCCTGGGGTGCAAACAGCCTGTAAAGCTATGAAAATTACATATTATATTGCCTTCACATGTGAGTACCATATACTTGCACGCCACTGTAACAACTCATCCCAACTGGCCTAAGAAAAAGAACAAATCAGAGCAAAAAACCTTCAGGGTCCTTGTAGCTGTCTACTGTGATTTATCCTTCTTATAACACTTTAAAATGCTTCTTTAACTTGATGCTGTGAATTGCAAACATATTCAGTGATCACTTCTTTCTCTGGTAAGGATACAAGAACGCTTGTGCCACTCTGCCTTCCCCAGTTGGCCTTGGAATTTCCTTTCATGCACACCCTGTTTTATAGTAAAATAACCCTATCCCAGTGCTTGTGACTATCTCTATTTTTTGAATCAATAAATATTTATTGTCCCCACAAGGCAGAATGACCTTGGGCCAGGTGCTATGAAAAGTTAAACAAAGATGAATGAGACTTGGACCTTGTCCTTAAATATTCAAACCAGCCTGGAGCTGATGGCTAAACTCTGGACTCAGATAAACCTAGAGTAGAGTTCTGGCTTCTCTGACGACCATCTTGGGCAAGTTATTTAAATTCTTTTACATTCCATTTTCCTCCCTTCACAATTGGACAGGATATCTATCTCACAGGCTTATTGGGAAGATCAGTTAAATAATGAAGTTCAGTACTTGACAGAAAGTGATTGGTACCATTTAGTTTTATCATTATTCTTTTTTTTTTTTTTTTTTTTTTTTAAATAGAGACAGAATCTCACTATGTTGCCCTTGGTAGAGTGCTGTGGCATCACAGCTCACAGCAACCTCCAACTCCTGGGCTTAGGCGACTCTCTTGCCTCAGCCTTCTGAATAGGCGCCCACCACAACACCCAGCTATTTTTTTGTTGCAGTTTGGCCAAGGCCAGATTCAAACCTGCCACCCTCAGTATGTGGGGCCAGCGCCCTACCCAATGAGCCACAGGCGTTGCCCAGTTTCATCACATTCTTATTGTCATTATTTCCACAGAGAAAAGGGTATTTAGGCTTTTCCCCCTGAATTCTCCCCCCCCCACACACACACACCCTTTTTTCATTCTACCTGGTAACAGTATTCTTCAGGTTTCTTTTAAAAGCAGAGAGAAAGATATTCTGATAAGGATCTGGGTCTGAGCATAATCCTGACTGCAGATGCCTGGGAACAATGGAGATTATGTCATGCCTCTACTAAATCTGCTTTGGTCCGATTTTCATCTTCTCATTCCTGACATTTGAAAATCACTCATAGAAAAATACAAAGAGCATGGTTACGCAGCTGGTGATCAGTCCCAAGGCATTCACTCCATAAATATTTATTCTGTAGCTTTTGAATGCCAAACCCTGAGTCAATGTTGGGGGCAGAGTGCAGGACATGGCAGCCACAGCCTCTGACCTCATGGAGCACACTCCCCAAGGGTGAGTGAAGGGAAACACACAATGGAGGGTGATCCAGATGTGAGTCAACTCTGCCTGGGCTGTCAGGCAGCATCACGACCTCCCCCCACCGTGAAAGTCTTTTGTGCACGGTGGCAACTCTCAACTGCCGAAACTGGAAACTCAAGATGAAATAAAGAACCAAAAGCTTATAGATCTAAGCAAGGGATTGAGGAGTAGAATATCAAAGTTCCTTTTTTACAGTTTTTGGCCAGGGCTGGGTTTGAACCCACCACCTCTGGTATATGGGGCTGGTGCCCTACTCCTTGAGCCACAGGCAACACTCCTCAAAGTCCTATTAACAGTCGTTTTCAATTGAAAAAGAATTACAAAAGGCCAGGTATGGTGGCTTACGACTATAATCTTAGCCCTCTGTGAAGCTGAGGCAGGTCGATTACTTGAGCTCAGAAGTTCAAGACCAGCCCGAATAAGAGCAAGACCCTGTCTCCAAAAATAGCCAGGCATTGTGGCCGGCGCCAGTAGTCCCAGCTATAGACAAGAGGATCATTTGAGCCCAAGAGTTGGAGGTTGCTATGAGCACTCTACCAATGGCGACAAACTGAGACTCTGTCTCAAAAAAAAAAAAATAGAGAAGGAAAAGAAAAAAAAAGAAGAGAAGAGAAGACTCAGCACCCGTAGCTCAGTTGAGTGGGGCACCGGCTGCATACACTGAAGCTGGTGGGTTTGAGCCCAGCCCAGGCCTGCTAAACAATATTGACAACTACAACAAAAAATAGCTGGGTATTATGGTGGGCACCTGTAGTCCCAGCTACTTGGGAGGCTGAGGCAAGAGAATTGCTTAAGCACAAGAGTTGGAGGTTGCTGTGAGCTGTGATGTCACAGCACTCTATTGAGGGCAACATTCTGTCTCCAAAAAAAATGTATAGAAAAAAAAAAGAAAAAGAAAATGAAAAGAATTATAAAACAATGGGACTTAACAGATAGTCTTAGCCTCTTCAAACTATCTTCTGCCCAGGAATGTTAGCGCAGAGACAATAATTTGACAATGGAGGGTGATGGCTGGATGACAATGGAGAGCAATCTGTGAACTTGGACTCAAAGTATTGTGGTACAGTTGGACAGAAAGCATCAGCTTCATCACCTAGATAAAAAGCACCTGGAGATGCTCTGAATTGGCAGCGTTAGCAGGGCTCAGCCAGTCTCTGTGAAATTGGTGCTTGTATTGGTCACAGGCTCTGCAGTGAGTTCATATAGAAATAGCATTCAGCTGCCCAGCCATCTGGCAGTGAGCTGATTGCCACCCCTTGAGATTCAGAAGTCATGATTGTTAACTCACAGCTGAACACAGCTGGGGTAGAAGTAGGGGTATCCCCTGGTTTTAGAACTATCTTCCAACTGGAATGAGTCAGGTGCTGACCCACAGATTCAGGCCCTGTATTCAACTCCCTCTGATAGCAGAGATTGCCCCTAACCACAATTTGAAGATGTCCCAAATGTGGGTGAAGCAACCCTCCAGGCATTCAGAAGTCCAAACAGTAATACAAAGAACTAACATTTGTTGACTCCTTACTCTGTCTTCCACTTGAATTACCCTGCAACCACTGGGCAAGTGGTCAACAGGAGGGCAGGCCTACAGGGCAGGGAGTAGGGAGAGGTGCTAGAAAACTAAGGCTCAGGCTCCCAGGAAAGGAGTATAAACCAATTCAGAAACTGAGAGCAAGGCAAAGCTCCGGCTATGTGAACTGTTGCCCTTGAAAGGCATTGGCAATCTGGGGCATCACCCCAACTTAGGGGCTGTTAGGAGGGGCAAGGTAAGAGAGAGCTGAGAAGAAGGCATACAGGTAGTGGGAAAACGTCAAGGAAGGCCGGAGGTTTGAGTTTCAACTTCCAGGTTAGAAGTTAGAGAGAGAGCGAGAGAAAGAGAGGAGAGAGGAGAGAGGGAGAGGGGAGAGAGGGAGAGAGGGAGCTATGTAGAGAAGGGAGAGAGAACAATCCCCGTCCTTCTAGCTCCTAAACACCCACCAGCTAGGAAGGAGCCACGGCTCTGCAGCTTGGCCACTCTTGGTTTGGCACCTGTGACCAGCAGAGAGCAGAGAAGGAGGTGAGGTGGACGGGCAGACTGTTAAGGACAACAAGTCAAGGGCTGTCATTTACTGGAAAGGGAACCCTGATTCCCGTGAAGACTAAGGCACTTCTGAGGAAAAAGCAATAGGATTACTTCAGGCTTATGGAGAAATGTACTTTCAGTTTTACCAGCTAATATCTTCCCTCATCCCCCTGCAAATAGATGCCCCTCCCTTCCCCTCAAACAGCACAGCAAATCTGCCAGGCTCCCGGTAGTCAGTGGGAAAGGAAGTGAAGTTCTCCCAGGTCACTCACGAAGTGCAGCTGGCATCCGAGGTGTGGCACCACCCGCTGACGGGGACTCTGTAGGCCATCCCTTCTCCCCTCTGCCCAGGGAGCTTGGCGGACACCACAGCGCAAGCCAGAGAGGAGACGCAGTCACAAAACAGCGCAGGGCTGGGTTCTAAGAGGGCTCCAGCTCCTGATTTCTGAGGTTGTGGCCAAGCTGTGCTCTCTCTCTTCCTTGATGTCTGTAGGGGGTTGTGTTTTATGATGTAGGGGAATGCTAAGATCGAGGACGGTGATGAGAAATTCTGCTCCTCCCCCAGACCTCAACCAGAAGCCAGGAAACCATAGGAGACCCCTTGTTTCTTACATCCAACCATTCCCACCTCCTAAATCTCTTCAAATCCAGTTGCCCCTGCCTATGTCAGGCTGTCACGCCGTTTCAACTGCATAAACTGCTTCCCAGTATCCAATTTTACCTTCCCATTCTGCGTCGGCCTGATGCACTCCCAGCATCCCCCCACCCACCACTGAAAAGTGAGAAGGTCTGTCTCTTTTCTCTGCATCATCAGCGTTAAGTGCAGTAATATGGAATAGACACCCCCCCAAAAAAAAGTTTGATCAGTGAATAACTTGGTAGGGGGATGAATTAATCAGACAGTCTGTGCAAGTACGAGTACTGTTTTTTACTAGATAGTGAGCTACCATTTTCTCCAGTAAGCATGAGTATTTACTATGGGTTTGGCACTGTTCTAGGCTCTGTGAACGTGAAGATGAATTAGATATAATCCTTGGCATTCAATTACCACCCAGTGAGCAAGGCAGGTGTATTAATGAAGATTCTCCAGACGGACAGAACCAATAGAGTGGATGCAGGAAGAGATAGATAAATAGGGACTTAGTTGCAGGAATTGGCTCATGTAGTTTTGAGGACAGGCAAGTTGAAATCTGCATAGCAGGCCAGCAGATGAGAGACAGAGAACTGATGTTGCAGCTCTAGTCTGAAGGCAGTCTGGAGACAGAATCCCCCCCCTCCCTCAGGGTACCTCACTTTTTTTTTTCTCTTAAGACCATCAGCTGATTGGGATGAGGTTCACCTGTATTATGAAGTGTAATCCGCTTTACTCAAAGACTACTGATATAACTATTAGTCATATCTAAAAAATATCTGCGTGGCAATATCTAGACTGCCATTAGCCTAATACCTAAACACCGCAGCCTAGTCAAGTTGACACCTAAAAACAATCACACGTGGTGCCGTGGCTCACGCCTGTAATCCAGCACTCTGGGAAGCATGTGCACTGCCTGAGCTCAGGATTTCGAGACAAGCCTAAGCAAAACCAAGACCCCCATGTGTACTAAAAATAGAAAAAACCAGCCAGTCATGGTGGTGGGTGCCTACAGTCATAGCTCCTGGGGAGACCGAGGCTAAGGGATCGCTTGAGCCCAAAAGTTTGAGATTACTGTGTGCTAGAATGCCACAGCACTCTACCCAAGGCATAGAGTGAGACTGTCTCAAAATAAAAACAAAAAACATTGTTGTTTAGCAGGCCTGGGCTGGGCTCCCTATCACACAGGCATATAGGCAGAGGATGACAACACAATGAAACCTATTGTATATATGCAGTAAACGAGATCATTCTCTCATGAGACATCTCTCTCTACACTCTGCCATTCCCACTAACATTTGTTAACCACTCTCTCTGTGTATGCTGTGCACTATACTAGGTGCATCTGTAGCCATGTCATTCAGTCTTCATAATCTGTGATGCAGTTACTGTTCTTACCTTGCAAAAGTGGAAGATGTCCAAGTAACTTTCCTGAGGTTCTACAGTTAATATATAGTGGCTCTGAGATTTGGGTCCAGGCCTCTGCACCACTCCAAATTCAGTGATCTTTCGACTTCATCATGGTCTCTCTAACAAACGTATCTAGCTTAAAGCTTTGTTTTTCCAAAAAGAACTTATTTATCCAGGAAGTATAGGATCATTAGGTTTTATAACAGCAACCCCCATTCCCCATGCCCCCTGCCCCACCACACACATACATGCAAGGATGTGACTCAGGACTCCCCGCCCACTTCATATCAGCTCTGCAGCCCAAAGGGCACGATGATTGATCACAGCCGTGTTGGATCATGCTGAGTCAGTAAGTCAAAGGGGAAGCTTCTCAGATACCATTTCTATGACTTGTCGCACACACAAAAATAGTCTTCTTAGCTTTGATCCAGCGGGGAGCACATAGCTGCTAGGCAAGACTGAGTTTTTGGTACTAGAGTGATCTGTTAACTGATCATTATGTAAAGAATGTTTTGCTTTAAACTTTCCAAAATAAAGTAGTAAACGGGCTGCAAATAAAAAGTGCTCCAGAGGAGCACCAATAAGTGGAAGAAATAGCTGCATGATATGTATATGTGAATTCAGTCAACATTATTGATGGCCTACTATGGACCAAACACTGGTGGCATTTCAAGGGACACAGAATGAGTAGGACACAATATTACACCCCAAGAACACAAAGAATGGCAGCAATTATGTTTACTGATGGCTGTTATATGGCAGTCATTTTACATTATTGAATCTTGATAGCAATCCCATGAGGTAGATAGTATCATCCCCTGTACACAGAGGAGGAAACTCAGTCTTAGTAGAATGGAATGACTTGCCCAAGAACACACAGTTGGTACATATTGGGAACTTAACCCAGATCCCTCTCTAAACCCAAGTCCACGAGCCTTGCACTGGATCACATAGCAATGAAGATAAGTATATAAACCACTGCAGCTGACATGGACGTCTAACACTGAGAAGGGGCCAAGTGCAGTGGGGGAAATCTGGTGGTGTTACCTGAGATGGACTTGAGAGGAGAAAGAGCACTTCAAAGGAAAGAGCCCGAGCAAGCTTTGGAGGGGAAAGCAGAAGGGCCCGGAGGGGAAGAGCCAGGCAGGCTCTCCTGGAGCTATGAAAGCAGGATGGTCGTCCCAGAAGGGTAACTAATATGGATCCGAGCAGAGCAGCTTGGAAGCTAGCGAGACCTGGTAGGGGAGGCTTGCAAGTATCCTGGTGAACACCAAGAACACAAAGGGAAGAAGGACTGGAGAGATCTCTCAGAAGGCATCTGATGGGTGGAGATGAGCTGAATAATGGGCCAGCGCCACGCGGGCCCGACCGCTGCAGCAGCAACAAGACCAAAGCGGAGATGACTAGACGACGAGGTGGTTGCCAAGGGCCCTGCTGCAGAGAAAGACCCGGCAGGAGGAGTGAGGTGGGGAGGCGGGAAAGGAGTGGACTTTGTGTGTGTAGTTTTCTTTTGAGACAGAGTCTCAGTCTGTGGCCCTAGATAGAGTGCTGTAATATCATAGCTCACAGCAACCTCAAACTTTTGGGCTTGAAAAAGTCCTCTTGCCTCAGCTTCCTGAGTAGCTAGGACTACAGGCACCCACCACAATGCCCAGCTAGTTTTTTAATTTTTAGTAGAGAGAGGGTCTTGCTCTTGCTCAGACTGGTCTCGAACCCCTGAGCTCAAGCAATCCACCTGACTCAGCCTCCCAGAGTGTTAGGATTACGGGTGTGAGCCACCACACCTAGCCAAGGAGGGGACTTTAGGACATGCCATCCTGAAAGTGGAGCAGATGTGAGCTGTGACCAAGCATAAGGTGTGGCTCCTGGGAGGGTGTCTGAGACAGAGGGTGCATCCAAGTGGAAGAGACCAGAGAATTAGGAATCTGGACATCACGGGGAAGCTGGCAATGAATTATACAAAGAGGAAGTCAGTTTACCAGAGGTGGAAATCATTGACAAAAGTGAGAAAAAATCTTCCCAGTCAGAGGTACCTGGGAACTGGAAGCATAGAGGAGGGCAGAGCAGTCAAACCTTTACATCAGATCACGGAAAAAAAAAAAAAAAAAGCCTAAAAAATGGATAGTGTGCTATCCTGCAATCATAGGAGGTATTTTCATTAGAAAAAAAGTCAAAGGTATTTCACTTCTCACTTAAAAATTAGGATAAAAATGACATTCCAAAAATTAGGAGAAAAAATGCGTATTAGGCATTCTTGTAACGTTTTCCATATTTGCTGGCAAGGGATGTTAAGTGAGGCAATGAAATGCTTCACCTTTCCTCACCTGTCTTGAGACCCGCCCCTCTACTTTACTCAGTAAAGAAGATAAAGACTGAAGCTGAGCAAATCCCCATTTTTGCTAAGTCAATCACTTGCTATCACAGGAACACTTGCGTGTTCAAGGACAGTCTGCCCATCTGCATCGCTTGTGATGTCAAGTTGAATAAGCAAAGTGCTAGTCCATGTGATGTGGAAGAAGACCCGCAGCCTGGGTGAATGACTTGTAACTCAGTCTGAGGTATGAGAGGAAAGTCTGTCCAGCAGGGCACTCAGCTGCATTCCAGCCCCATGATTTGGCGTCAGGTTCCACAACTGCATCAGCAATTGCACTCCAGTTGTTGCTTCTATTAACTCCAGGGTTTTGCAAGCCTGGAACTTCCACCCACCCAGAGCAGATGGCTGGAGTTTATCTGGCATTGTTAGTGCAGAGCTCACCGCATTGTCATGCATTGTCCAGCTCTGGCTTGCTTCAGGGGAAAATGAAGAGTTCTATGCAGTGATCTCAATGAAATTCCTCCCTCCCTCCCTTCCTTCCTTCCCCCTCTACTTTACTCAGTAAAGAAGATAAAAGACTGAAGCTGAGCAAATTCCCATCTTCCTTCCTTCCTTCCTTCCTTCCTTCCTTCCTTCCTTCCTTCCTTCCTTCCTTTCTTCCTTCCTTCCTTACCTCCCTCCCTCCCTCCCTCCCTCCTTCCTTCCTTCCTTCCTTACCTGCCTCCCTCCCTCCCTCCCTCCTTCCTTCCTTCTTTCCTTCCTTCCTTCCTTCCTTCCTTCCTTCCTTCCTTCTTCCCTCCCTCCCTCCCTCCCTCCCTCCTTCCTTCCTTCCTTCCTTCTTCCCTCCCTCCCTCCCTCCTTCCCTCTCTCCCATCCTTTCTTCTTTCTTTCTTTTCTTTTCTTTTTTTTCTTGACAGGGTCTTTTCTGTCACCTGGGCCTTAGAGTGCAGTGGCATCATCATAGCTGACTGCAACCTCAATCTCCTGGACTCCAGTAATCCTCCTACCTCAGCCTCCAAATGGCTGGACTACAGGCAGGAGACACCATGCCCTGTCCTCAATTTTTCTATTGTGAGTGCTCTGCCTGCTAAGGAGTTCCAGAAAGTCTTGCTTAATAATTACATTAAAGTCACAACAAAGAAATGAGTGGTATAGCTGTCAGTCTGAAGAGAAGACCTGGGAAAAGAGCCCTCATTGCTGGCAACCGCCTAGATACATTTGCTTTGTGCTGACATTAGAATCTCATTTGGAAGTAACGTGGGAGGCCAGAGAGTCCAGTTGCTCATTCAAAGCAGGAGTACTGGAGTATGGTCTTGCAAGCTCAGAGAGCTGGCTATCTCATGGGACATACCTGTCACACCAAAATGGTCCCGGCTTCTCACTGGGTTTACTTCTTATAACTAATATCTAACTAGCTTAGAAGCTAATATTTATTGAGTGCCTACTATTTGCCAGGCATTGTGCTGGTTCTTTAAATGCATTAACTCAAATTGTCCTCACAGTAAGCCAGTCATGAAATACCTCAATTCCCATTTTCCAGATGGGAAGCAGACTCAGGTCCTGTGGAGTCAGGGTTTGAAGAGACACCTGCAGGTTTGGAGGACAACAGAACCCACACTCTTTTCACTAACGTTCCAGGTTCCCAGGGCCTCTGTGTTGTAAACTCCGAAACACTCACTATGAATTCTCTGAATTGCTTCCCCACGCCTTGTGTAACTCAGAGGTTCTGTCAGCATCTTCTCTCAGATGATACAAATCTTCACAATGACACTAGTAATAACAAGTGTAACCGGTTTTAAAATAATTTGCATAGGTATTATTATTTTATTATCACAAAAATCATATAAAATGGATAGAATAGTTTATAGTTCAGTTTATGAATAAGAAACTGAGATGCAGCAAACTATTTTTTTTTCTTTTTGAGACAGAGTCTCACTTTGTTGCCCTTGGTAGAGTACTGTGGTGTCACAGCTCACAGCAGCCTCAAACTCCTGGCCCTAAGCAACCCTCCTGCCTCAGCCCCCCATATAGCTGGGACTACAGATGCCCACCACAACACCCAGCTATTTTTTGAGACTGGGTCTCGCTCTTGCTTGGGTGGGTCTTGGATTCCTGAGGTTAAGCTATCCACCCACCTCGGCCCCCCAGAGTGCTAGGATTACAGGCATGAGCCACTCTGCCCAGGTTAGATAACTAATCTAAATCCACTGAGTCATAGCTGGTTAAGGCTGGATTCAAACCCAGGTCTCAGAGTGTGGTGCCCAGAACAGCAGCATCTGGAAATTTTTCTCTGAGACAGAGTCTTACTATGTCACTCTCGGCAGAGTGCTGTGGCATCATAGCTGACAGCAACCTCTAACTCTTGGGCTCAAGCAATTCTCTTGCCTCAGCCTCCTGAGTAGCTGGGACTATAGGAGGCCACCACAACACCCAACTATTTTTAGAGATGAGGTCTCACTCTGGCTCAGGCTGGTCTCGTACGTGTGAGCTCAGGCAATCTACCTGCATTGGCCTCCCAGAGTGCTAGGATTACAGATGTGAGCCCCCATCCCTAGCCCCTGGAAACACATCTTAAATAAAATTCTCAGGGCCCACCACTGACCTAATAAATCAGAAACTCTAGGGTGGGTGCAGCCATCTGTGTTTGAACAAGCCCCCAAGGTGACTGTGGTGTGCACTCACGTTCAGGTGAGGCTGACGTTTTTTCCATTGCCCAGTCTGGTATCCTCTCCACCACCTCTATCTAGTTCTGAGTTCTCCATAGTGAGTAAAACAAGAACAAAGTAAATCACTCTAACAGAATCATATGTACCTGGGCCCGGCTCAGGGGCTCACACCTGTAATCCTAGCTCTCTGTGAGGCCAAGGTGCGTGGATTGCTCAAGCTCAGGAGTTTGAGACCAGCCGGAGCAAGAATGAGACCCCGTCTCTACTAAAAATAGAGAAACTAGCTAGGCATTGTGGTGGGCACCTGTAGTCTCAATTATTCAGGAGACTGAGGCAAGAGGGTTGCCCAAGCCCAGAAGTTTGCTGTGAGCTATGACACCATGACAGTTTAGCCCAGGGCAAAAGAGAGAGACTGTCTCAAAAAAGGAAAGAAAGAAAAGAATTATTTGTACTTGAAGTTTTCAGTTAATAATTTCTTAAGATTATGCTTGAGATTCTTGATGCTGGAAAAAAAACAAAAAACAAAACAAAATAGGTCTCAGCCCCAAGACAGGAGGTCAGTCAAGCCTGTTGAACTTACTTATTTTCTCTCTGGGAACTCAAGGGTAGCAATCTTCCACAATGGAGACTTCATTGCTTTCTTCTACATATGACAAATTTTATATCCACAATGTCTAATTTGTTAAGTACAGCACTATCATAATCACAAGTGGTTTTTTCAAGAGTTTTGTTTTTTTGGTGTTTTTTTGAGACAGAGTCTCACTATGTTGCCCTCAGTAGAGTGCCGTAGCATCACAGCTCACAGCAACCCCCAACTCTTGGGCTTAAGCGATTCTCTTGCCTTAGCCTCTCAAGTAGCTGGGACATCAGATGCCTGCCACAATGCCCAGCTATTTTTTGTTGTTGTTGCCGTTGTCATTGTTTAGCTGGCCTGGGCAGGGTTCAAACCCACCAGCCTCAGTGTATGTGGCTGGTGCCCTAACCACTGAGCTATAAGCTACAAGCCTCAAGATTTTTGTTTTTGATAGGATTTTACCTATGAATATAAAATAAAGGAAATATTTTCCAATGGACCATTTATTACTGATTGGCAATGTTCATCTAAATATTAAATCTCAGTCATTTAATGAGCAGTGGAGCTGGGGAGGGAACAGAAAAATGGTTAGAAAAGTAGAAGTTTAGAAAGAAAATTGAGAACCAATAAGTCTGACCAGGTGAATGGCCCTCAAAATCAGTAGAAATACCACTTACTCAAAATCAATATCTGCTGGAGAGAAAGCTCTGTAGAGGGCACAAAGGCACGGCCTCTGAAGTCAAATGTACCCAGGACCCAGCAGAACTCTGCCGCTTTCTACCTGTAGGACTTAGCGCAACTTTATGTGTCTGAAAAACGGGGATCATAACTGAACCCGCTCAGAGTTGTCCTGATAATTAAATGAGCTCACCTATGAAAAGCACTTGGGACACAGTGATGAATACACAGTAAGGACTCAAAAGCCATTAGCAACTATTTGTGAATATTAAATGACTAACATGTGCCAAAGTATGTAGGAGATCGGGTGCAGAAATGAATGCTGACTATCCCCTGAACCTCACCCTCTGATCTTTCAAGTCTGACCCTTTCACTGTTATTCAACAACGTCTGTTTCTGTTTTGGTTTATTTTTATTGTAGTTCTTGGCATATGTCCAGAATTTGCCATATACCCTGGCAAGGCTGGGCTGGCCACCAGTAGGACTTTCTTCATAAGTACCACATTTTATGACAAATTTAAGATACTGTTCATTATAGCCCATTCTTTTAGATAATCATTATTCAGAAAGAAAAAATGGCCAACTATAATTATAAGATGCCAGTTATTATGATATACTCTGTAATTTCAATTCAAAAATCAGGGAAAAATCTGTTTTTAGAATTAGTGCTGGCCGGGCCCAGTGGCTCACTCACACCTATAATCCTAGCATTCTGGGAGGCTGAAGCAGATGGATTGCTTAAGGTCAGGAATTCAAGACCAGCCTGCACAAGAGTGAGACCCCCATCTCTACTGAAAATAGAAAAACTAGCTGGGCATTGTGGTGGGCACCTGCAGTCCCCACTACAGGTGTGAGGTTGAGGCAAGAGGATCTCTTAAGTCCAGGAGTTTGAGGTTGCTATGACTCCACGGCACTCCACCCAGGATGACAGAGTGAGAATCTGTCTCAAAAAAAAAAAAAGAAAGAAAGAAACAGAATTAATGCAATATGGTACTTTCATTTTCCATCACAGCTTAGAACTCACGAAGAAGCATTCTGTCTGAACTATGTATACATATGTATTAAGAGATGGAAAGAGAAGTGGCTTATGAAAAGGACATTTCACAATAGATTGGAAGTGGCTTTGAGGGAAACTTGCTAATTCAGAAAATAAATACCAGTGAGATTCTGCACTAAAAGGACAATATGTTTCTGGAGCTGCCTTTGTGCCCTATCAAGGTGACTGCAGTCAGCTCAGGTAAACACACACTTGTCGGGTTCCTACGATTTGTCCTTCACTATTAGATGTAGGACTACTGGCAAACTGTGTCTATCGTCATATAATAGGAGGTTCCTATATTAGTAGGAGAGATAAATGGGTAGATAAACAGAATGCAGACAGATAGCTTCAATATAATGAAATACACACAAAGTCTAGAAACAGTATAGGAAAAATAACTCATTGTAGGGAGAAGGAGTAGGAAGTGTACACCAAAAAGTCTCCTTAAGAAGGCAGTGCCTGAGCAAAATCTGAAAGATAACTAACAGCTCAACAAGCAATTTGGGTTTTTTCTTGGAGGCAGAGTCTCACGCTATGGCCTGGGTAGTGTGCCATGATGTCATCACAGCTCACAGCAACCTCAAACTCCTGGGCTTGAGCAATCCTCTTGCCTTCACCTCCCGTGTAGCTGGGACTACAGACGCCTGCCATTACACCTGGCTAGTTTTTCTACATTTAGTAGAGATGGGGTTGAGGGGGTTGGGGGGTGTCTCTTGCTCTCCAACTCCTGAGCTCAAGCAATACACCCTCCTCTGCCTCCCAGAGTGCTGGGATTACAGGTGTGAGCCACTGCGCCGGGCCTCTGAACAAGTGATTTGGTGACAGCAATAGCACTAACTAAAAGGTGTGAGTATTGTCATGTTTATTTCAACCAACTTTGTCGTTCCTTTCACACTGTAGATTAAACCTCAGCTAGTCAGGACAGAGCCTGTGTAAGGGAGGCACAAGTATCTTTCTGCCCAAACCAGTGAATGTGCAAGCTTCTATGAAGTAACTCATTATTACACACATACACAAACAAAAAAAGAAGAAGAAAAAAAAGAACCTGGCAGGGATTTGGTACTTTTTGTTTTCATAAAGTTACTAAACTCTTGCTGTTTTTAAAAAAAAAAAAAAAAAAAAAAAACGGCATTAGGAGTATGTCACAAAGAAAAGCTGAGATCTCCCACTTCTTTTCAACTCTCCATATTATACGCTGCAAGAAAAATGAAGGGGAAAAATGCATTGTAATACAAATATCATTATTATGAAATTGATAGACAATATAAATATAATCACCAGATGAAGGTGTGTGTGTGATTTTTCTCAAGGAAGAGTTTTGCTAGGGTTGGTCTAACACTGGCTAGCACGGCGTGTACAAAATCAACTCAGTTTCTCTCTGGGCACCCCTCTACTTTCTGTCTTCTTTCCACATCCAGTTAATGCTCAGGATGAAGTAAAGCTTTTACTCTTCAGAGAGAACTCTGGCCAACCTTGACACTTCTAAACTCAGCACTTTATTTCTTTGCCCTACCCATTCGCCAACACAGGGCACCTCTCACAATGCAGAAGTCACTTGAACTGCAGATTTAGTGCTGGTCTCTTCCTCGTTTCATTTCATAGCTATCATTCATCAAATTGCCTTCTTCCTACATCTGCCACCCACTATAAACTCTCATTTACACTCGGAACACACCAGATAAAACCAGTTTGATCACAGATTATGTACCAAGGCAACCACATATCAGGTGATTTAACCTTGGACTTCCTGGGATTTCAGGGAGAATTCATCTGCAAAGAGTGTATGCATAGTCCAGGTTCCTTCTGAAATAAAATCCCAGATCAGTTGCACCAACAGTGATTACGGCTTGGGAAAGATAGAAAGGAGGATAAGGTTATGGCTCCAATCAAGGACTTACTTTATACAAATGTCTGTGTATAGCCATCATGTGATCATGATTGGAGAGCAGATAGCACAATGCCTTAGAAGTAAAATCATCCAAAGGTTAGTTTACCCTGTGTGGGGCTATTTCATAGGCATCTCACCTAATCTGAGATGGCAGGTATTCTGGCAGGGCCCAAAGCTGTAAAAGAGGAAAAATAGAAAAGCGGAAGTCATTTAGTTTGTATAGGTATCTTTATCAGAACCTGTCTTAGCATTAAAACAGGGGAAAGCCAAGCTTGACCATCTTCCTCATTATTAAACAAGCGTAGAAAGTTTGCAAAATCTCATGTTTTATAATAGACCTTGGAATGCTGTATATCAATGAAATGTAATGCTCTAGTTAAACCATGAAGAATTTTGGGGGGCTGGGCACAGGCTAGGCCACTGCTTCCAGCTGTAATGCCTGCTCTTTAGAAGGAGCCTAAGCAACATAGTGAGACCCCCATCTCTATGAAAAGATTTTAAATTTATCCAGGTGTGATGGTACACACCTCAGCTACTCAGGAGGATTGCTGGAACCCAGGACTTCAGGTAAAGGTCATGTAGGACCTGTGTGACCTTGGCCAACTGTGTCATGGCCACCCTAGCCTGACTGGCTCCATCTTATTTTCACCACATGAACTCTCACTATGATGCCATGGCACTCTACCCAAGGCCCCGAGTGAAACTCCATCACCAGAACAATAAAAAAAAAAAAAAAAAGCATTTGGCATTGCATTTTAGCTCCGGTAATAGAGCAAGACCTTCTCTCAAAAAAAAATTGTTTTTTTTTTTTTTTTTTTTGGTACATAATTTATGTAATTTTTATAAAAGAAAAGGAAATACATTTTCATCAGGACTTTTTTTTTTTTTCTTTCTTTCTTTTTTTTTTTTTGAAACAGAGCTTCAAGCTATTTCCCTGGGTAGAGTGCCGTGGCAATCACAGCTCATAGCAACCTCCAACTCCTGGGCTCAAGCGAGTCTCCTGGCTTCGCCTCCCAAGGAGCTGGGACTACAGGAGCCCGCCACAATACCCAGCTATTTGGTGGGCCCGAGCTGGAATCGAACCCGCCAGCTCAGGTGTATATGCCTGGCGCCCTAGCTGCTTGAGCCACAGGCAGCGAGCCATGGACTTTTTCTTTTCTTTCTTTTTTTTTTTTTTGTAGAGACAGAGTTTCACTTTCCAAACTCCCTCTTCTTTTGTGTCTGATGTAAGGTCACCCTCACAATTACTGGGGAAATAATGGGCAATAGAAAAGTTAAGAGATTAGCGCATTTCAATTTGTTTATGATGCATCAGTAACTCATGGCTGCCTTTTCCACACTTCCTGCTGGCTCTATGAGTGGTAAGAGAACAATCATGGTGGAAGAAATCAAATACAAATGACTGCTTTTCACCTTCTGATGCCCTGTGACCTGCTTATCACTTGTCCCACTAGGGTTTTAAATAAAGCCTTGTATGGCTCTCAGAGTGGAGAGAGAAGTAGCTAACTGTCACCCCCTAACAAAATGAGGTTCAGCAAAGTATGAATAGGAACATCATTATGGTGTAACATTTCTAATTAATATCAATATTTCTAAATAAATAATTGAACATATGAAACATTACCTTTAAATATTTACATTATATTCATGGAAAGACGTATCTTTGGACCTTTCTTAAAGAACATTCTGAATAACTCTTTCTGGAAGCTACTTTAAAATATAAAAGTATTACATTTTAGAGTTTGGGAAGATCTTAAGCACCACTAAGCCTGTTTTGTTTTTTATGACAAAAATTAACACCAGGCACAGTGGCTCATGCCTGTAATCCCAGCACTTGGGAGTCCAAGGCAGGTGGATTGCCTGAGATCACAGGTTCAAGACCAGCCTAAGCCACACCAAGAGCCTGTCTCTAAAAATAACCAGGTGTTGTGGTAGGTGCTTGTAGTGCCAGCTACTCGGGAGGGTGAGGCAAGAGAATCGCTTGAGCCCAAGAGTTTGAGGTTGCTGTGAGCTATGATACCACAGCACTCTACCAAGGGTGACAAAGTGAGACCCTGTCTCAAAAAAAAAAAAAAAAAAATTAAGCCCAGAGCACTTAAATGCCTCCAGGCGTGAGGCATCCAAAGCCACCACCAACATACTGCAGTGGGAGAGGGGCACGTGGAGGAGGGAATCAGGATACTCCAGGCGCCATGGATCCAGTGCACTGAGTCATAAAAATTTTACAATATAGTTAGGCTAATGGAGCCTAAGGATCTTATCCAACACAATTTGCCAACATCTTCACTTACAGTCTAAAGCAGCAGGCTCCCAACTAACAATTATTTCTTCATTTTGTACTTTTGTAACTGTCTAGTCTACCTTATTACTAACCCTAGGGTTGCCCTTTATTATCTAAACAAATATCAGCATTTGACTCATAACATTCCTCCTCCCTGGGTCTGTTCACAGGCCCCCCTGGGTGTGCCTCCGTCACCACCATCTCTTCCTAATGCAGTTCCCTGGTTAGTAAAAGCATAGCTTGAGCACCAAAAAGAATTCTTACCAATGAGAGGCAACGATGTCTGTGAATTCCCTTTCACCATTATACATTGGCTAATTCATCCAGTTGGAAATTCTTTCTCAAGTTGCAGGTACCAGGTTAAATGCTGTCGAGATCTGGGCTGAATGAGACTCCTGGACTCCTTGAGATCATAGCCTAGTGAGGGAAAAATGGGTGAACAGGGCACCGTGGATATAGTCAAGAGGAAGCAGTAAATAATCAAGGTGCCTCGGGGGATAGACAGAAAGGGGCTGTACCCCAATCATGAGAAAAAAGCTTTATCTAAATATGCAAAATTCAAGAAGTCAAGACACTTAAGATGTTAAACTAAAACTCTTTTGGGAACAACCTTATTTCCCCCTCCCATCACACCCATCATGGGGAAGACATAGCCCAGTGAGAACGAGTATCTGGGCATTCTGATCACAGAATGGCAAGAGTTAATGGGGACAGTGGCTCACACCTGTAATCCTAGCATTTTGGGAAGCTGATGTGGGAGGATCACTTGAGCTCAGGAGTTTGAGACCAGCCCAAGCAAGAGTGAAACCCCTTCCCATCTCTACTAAAAATAGAAAAACTAGTTGAACATCATGGCAGGCACCTGTAGCCCCAGCTACTCAGGAGGCTAAGCAGGAGGATCGCTTGAGCCCAGGTGCGTGAGGATGCTGTGAGCCAAGCTGACTCCATGGCGCTCTACCCAGGGTGACAGAATAAGACTCTATCTCAAAAAAAAAAAGGAATGTCAAAAGCCATTACCTGAGCCAGGCACAGTGTCACGCCTGTAACCCTAAACCCTAGCCCTCTGGGAGACCAAGGCGGGTGGATTGCCTGAGCTCAGCCCTGGAGTGAGGCAGGTGAAGCGCCTAGAATACGAAACAGAAGAAGCTGCCCTCTGTCAGGGTCTCACCCTGCACTTGTGCCACCTGGCAGGAGACTCAGAAGGAGGAGCTTCAGCAGCTCCAAGGCAGGTAGGTAAATCTACTAAGACAGAGAAATGTGGGACAGGGAGGAGGAGCCTGGTTGACAAAGAACAATGATTAAAAATTTCTATTGAATTTTTACAACGTTGGTCACAGAATACAAAATTTTGATTAGGCAGGAGCAGTAAGTTCAAGAGAGCTATTGTACAACATGGGTGACCACAGTCAACAACAATGTATTTGTGTTCTTGAAAACTGCCAACAGAATAGACTCTGAGTTTCTCACCACAGAAAAAAAAGAGAGAGAGATGGCTCAGCACCCATAGCACGGTGCCAGCCACATACACCCAGGCTGGCGGGTTTGAACCCCACCCAGGCCAGCTAAACAACAATGACAAGACAACGGCAACAAAAATACCTGGGCATTGTGGTGAGCACCTGTAGTCCAGCTATTTGGGAGGCTGAGGCAAGGGAACCACTTAAGCCCAAGAGTTTGAGGTTGCTGTGAGCTGTAACGCCATGGTACTCCATGGCACTCTAATCTGGATAACAGAGTGAGACTCTATCTCAAAAAAAAAAAAAAATTTTTAAATGTTTAAATAAAAATTGCTACTGGTAGGCTGGGTGTGGTGGCTCACACATGTAATCCTAGTACTCTGAGAGGCCGAGGCAGGTGGATTGCTTGAGCTCAGGAGTTTGAGACCACCCTGATGAGAGCAAGACTCTGTCTCTACTAAAAATAGAAAAACTCGCCAGACATAGTGGTAGGCACTGACAGGCCCACTACTCGGGAGGCTGAGGCAAGAGGATCATTCAAGTCCAAGAGTTTGAGTTTGCTGTAAACTCATAGAGCTGTGACACTACGGCACTGTACCAAGGGTGACAAAGTGAGACTCTGTCTCAAAAAAAAAAAAAAAAAAAAAAAATTGTTATTGATGAAGTTCCAGGCAACAGGTCTATGACAATAACCACAAGATAGTCAACAAATTAAATATATGGGTTAACAATTACATAATCCAGAGAGAAAGAATAGACATTATTATTTGGATAATGCATCTGTTTGTTTTTTTTTTCTTTTTATTATAGAATTTGCCTCAACTTCATTATTTTCCTTTTTAAAAAATAAGTCCAGATTTATTATGCAGCCTTAAAGAAAGATGGAGACTTTACCTCTTTCTGGAGCTGGAACATATTCTTCTTAGTAAAGTATCACAAGAATGGAAGAAAAAGTATCCAATGTACTCAGCCCTACTATGAAACTAATTTAT